>APFE030889960.1:22142-44823 GCA_000404065.3 Pinus taeda | reverse complement strand
CCCTTGAAGTCAGAAAGCTAGCCTAAAATCATCAACTAAGGTTGAATCAAAAGGAGAGAGCCCTCTCCGATTGCAGGTTGGCTAGAACTTGCAATCAGAAGATTGGTTTGTGGTTACCTCGGTCGTATCCCTATTAGGAGCCTAGGGACAACCTGAGTGATAACATAATGGCGACTCTGCTGGGGACCTCCTCAGATAAATCAATGCAACCAGTCTGCAGCCTTACAGAGGAAGAAACTGACTTGTAAAAGCCTCGGTCGACCTGTATCTGCGCACTCGATCAGGGATTCAAGCGCTTTGTTCATCTTTAAACCCCACTGGAGGAAGTGCTCCTGTCCTTCAAAGCTTGTCACGCTTAGTTCTGATCTTTGATGGTGGACAGAGATCAGGCACTTCAGAGTCTAGATATCCACCTGGCGACTCCACTTCAATTTCAATCAAAGGCTCCACTGAGGAACGAACCAAATGTTACAGCCAAGTGCCCCATGTATTAACAACAAGAGAGAATGACCGAATCCTGGGAGGAACTTCCTTTAGAGGAAGCTTTAGATAAATGCAGAGAAAGTTTATCAGAGTTTGAGCTTAATGAAGAATTTTTCAAAGCGGTATTGTCAAAAATACTAGGCGGCCGGAATAAACTTTTCCTTGAGTTTGTTGTGGAAAAATATGAGAGTGAAATTGAACTCTTGGGAGCTCAAAGACAGTCTTATGATTTCCGCAACCCCCAAGAGTTTTACCAAAATCTTCCTCCTCCAGTTCACAAGGAAATAGTGTTGTCTCCTGAATTACAGTTTGAGTATGATCTAGGTTCCAAGGGAAAGACAGAAGGATCATCTGCTAGGCTCATTACCGAAGATGCAGCTGCTCCTTCCGACCCAAAGAACCCGGAATCATGCCGAAGCCTCCATTCCCCTATTCAGGAGGGAACACTGTTGCTCGAGGACCTGCAGATTCTACGTGATCTAGGTTCCAAGGGAAAGACAGAAGGATCATCTGCTAGGCTCATCACCGAAGATGCAGCTGCTCCTTTCGACCCAAAAGATCCTGAGTCATGCCGAAGTCTCCCATCCTCAACTCAGGAGAAGATGATGCTACCTGCTGATTCACAAACTCTGCATGATTCTATTGACAAGACAGAAACAGAACGGTCGACTGCCAAGCTTACTACCGAGGACGCAGCCACCCCGTTTGTCCAAGAGGAAGCAGAAGAAGTTCTCTCACAGGGTAAGTTCATCGATCCAATCGCAGATTACATGGAACTTTGGCTTAACAAAAAAATTTTAACGTGTTTTCTAAGTGAAGATCGTATGCTTCAGCAGCAAGTGATAGAGGCCACAATTTTGGTTATAAAAGCATATGCCCGAATGATGCTTTTACGTTCAGAAACGATCAGTCAGCAAGTTTATCTCGTTTCACAGTTGCTTAAATGGCTACACTGGTTGTTTGATTTCAACAAATGGCAAAGTAACTGCTGGTTAGGGTAGGTAGGTAGAAGGAATAAAGCGGCCGGAGAAAATAAGTTTTGCGGAAGACAACAAGAAACTAAAAACAAAGGCGTTCTGGCCTGCTATTCTTGACTTTTCACAAGGAGAAGCCATCCCCGAGTGGAGCCACTGTTAGCTTCCTGCTGCAGCAGGGTATTCATTTTTCATGATTGGCATTTCACAGGCCAAATATGTCGGTACTTTGCTTGCTGCAATGCTCCATATTTGCTCAAACAGTCTCCAAATGAAGAAGGCTACTTCAAGTTCATCTAATTGCCTTCAAATTTTGTAAAATTTTCCCGGTATCGCTATTTTTAGTTAAAGGGAGGTCCAAACAGTTTAATCTTGGTCTCCCTAGGTTTAAATTTCCTGTTTTAGAATATAGAGATTGTAAATCTGTCCAAACAGTTTAATCTTGCCAGATTCTTAGATAGGTAGAGAAACAGACGAGCCCTACAGCTTAATCCGGGCTCCGGAAGAAATAAGGGTAGTATGTAGATAGGAAAGCATCAAAAGAAAAATGAACGACGGGTTTGCAAGTCTAAGTGCACCCCCAAACAAAAGAAGAAAAATGCTAGGCAAGTAGGCTGGGTAGGTAGTTCTGAGGTTGTTGAATTGCTGACCAGTTCCAGGTTTTCAGGGATCATATCCTGCAGAACATAATCAGCAAGGATTTGTAAGCAAAAAAGCTCAAAAGAGGTATAACTGACTCCCCTTCTCTGTTTGCCCCAATCATTAACTAACTTCCCCAAAAGAGGTCAAGATCTGCTTGACACCTCTTAACTTCCATCATCTTCATAACACTGGCTTGAGTAAAGATCTGGTTTACTCAAAGTTGTTCCATATTTTCTCCCAAAGCATGGTCCTATCCCCTTGTAACAGCCTAAGCTCTCCTGAACTTAGTGCTTTCTCACCATCTCCATATTAACCACTAACATTATTATTTAGCTCCCTATTCTTCCCATCCCCTTATTAATTTTAAGTAAAAATTCCCCTACGTAATATCCCTCCCCCTGGTTGAAAAATAACCATGAGAACTCCCGGGAATTGTTCATTTTATCAGAAACTAAGCAAGAACCCCTGACCTCCAAAACCACCTCCCAGATATGATGGACTCCTTCCAAAGTATAAAATCCCTCCGAGGTAATCAGACCCCTTTCGAAACCTCAAATGCCCTTCACACCCCCTTACTTGCTCTTTCCTCCTCAAAGTCGTTTCGCATCGCAACCTCGCACTCTCATATTCATGCAAATCATCACCCACCCATTCCCCACTGATGCGATATTGCGATATCGGCGATCGACGATCACAAACGCCGAGTGTCCAATCCATTCACCTCTCCGTCTCCACCGATGCGATATTGCGATATCGCCGATCGGCAGTCGCAAGCGCTAAGTTTCCAAACCAATTCCCCCGGTCCCCCGCCGACGCGATATCGCATCGGAGTCTCTTCACCACAATACATCTAGTATCTCACCACGTCGCTCTGTACCAGGGACCCACAGCTGACATCATCCGCCGTACAGGCGGCGCCATGCTTACGTCAGCAGCCAGAAAGCTGAAAAAGCTTCGCGCAAGAAGAAAAATCGCACTTCGGAGCTCCAGATCAAGAAACAGAGGCAGTTTCCGATGCGTTATTAGCGCGAAGCGCTAATCACGCATCGCTACGGGAAATAGGCCATTTCGAGGAATCTTCAGGGAATCTTCTGATTGCTGAGCCCATTGCACGCCAAAAGAGCCAGAAAATCGCCCGATCGTGCCAAAGGATTCGGTTTAAAGACAACAACAGATCAATCACAGAGTTTAAAGTGTATCAGATCAAATCAGCAGGAATCAAGTGTGTCAAAGAGTATCAGTCGACGGCGGAAGACATCAATGTAGCGGCAAAGTGTATCAGCGAATATTTTGAGCAGCGGCCCGAAGCAAGAGAAAATTTAATATCTTCCAGCAGATTCATAGAAGGAGGGCGAAACTACTTGAAGCTCTCAAATCATAATTATTGCACTTTCAATTCACACCAAAGCCGAACTGCAGCCCCGAAGCACAATCACTCCAGCAGCACCGCATCTGGTCCCCGAGGGCCACCTCGTCACCTGTTCCGATCCAGCTGCCCCCAGCGCAGCCAAAAAGATTTACTTGCATTTAATTCCAGCAGCATTTAGATTTTTGAAGAGTTCTAAGCAGACCTGTGAAGGTCACTTGTAATGATGTCTTTCCGATATTTTGTTTATAAATACCACCCTAAGCAATGTTGTGAGGGGTTGGTTGGTTGGTAGTAGTTGTTGGTCAGTCTTCTTTCCAGCATTTTCTCTGAACAAAGACTCGCATTGTAACTGTCATAATTTCCATAATCAAAGATTGCTGAAAGCATGGATTGCGAAACAACTTGATGTTTTCTCTTGGCCAAGGAATGATCACGGAATTCCTGTGCTTCTACATGATCCAATAAGTGTTCCTCCCCCCTGTTTTATTTTATGTTTTTTTATCACCTTTCCGCCTTTCTAAATTGCAGAAAAAAAGAATAGCTTAAGATTTGTTCCAATACACCTTAAGTTCAATTTCTGCGTTTTTTAATGTTTTCTTCAGAAACAGTTATGAGCTTTTATTCTCAAATGATCTGGTTTACGCTGTTTCTCTCACATATGAGTGCATGTCTTAGGAATTCTTGACTGCTCTGGGATCCCACTCATCCACTTCTCCTCTTTTTTAGCATAATGAAATGATTCTCCTTTGCCTTTCAACCCTGATGTTCACTCCACACTTTCAGCAGACCGAGAGTTGTATCCTGTGTGGCTATCCCGCTCTGTATCCCCTTGTGACCAAGAAAATGCTCGCATGCCTCAATCTGTGACTTCATGCCCAATGGTTCGAAACTTATCACATATCACTGTGCCTCTTCATTCGAGAATCCCACCTTCTTTCCAATCACAATCAACACTCCCTTGAAGTCAGAAAGTTAGCCTAAAATCATCAACTAAGGTTGAATCAAAAGGAGAGAGCCCTCTTCGATTGCAAGTGGGCTAGAACTTGCAATCAGAAGATTGGTTTGTGGTTACCTCAGCCGTATACCTATTAGGAGCCTAGGGACAACCTGAGTGATAACACCTTCTAAAGTGCAAAGTCAGAAATGAAAACTGATTACTGAAGTGATTTACCTTGCAACAAGTCAGGATTGAGAACAACCGGTTGAGATCATCACCTATTACAATACATTTACATCATGAAATATTTACTGCGGGAGGCATACCCATGCTTAGCACATAAGCTAACATTACATGTACAATGATAAAAATACATGTCCACTGATCACAAAGGGTGGAATGATGACTGGATGACTTCTTGTATGATCATAGCCATCATACATTGTGATCATGTATTACTCCTGAAATCGCAATCCGAGTGAAAGAAACTAGATCTGGGGTCTTCTATCTCGTTCACATGACTAACCAATGTACAAGTCTAACCATGCAAATTAATGAGTTGAAGTCAAACATGGTAGACACCGTTTGATTACCATCCAATGATGTAATTCGTTAATAGACATGAGAGAAATCAACAATGATGTTAGTGGCTCTCAAGGTATTGTAGTATAATCTATATGGTGTGAATGAATGAGTTGAAGTCGAACACCAAAAAAAATCTTTCGATTGAAGGCCATTGATGAAAACATGTCGCCGAGAGCAAGGAAACTTTCCATTGATGTATGAAAGCACCAAGGTACCAATGTGATGTTTCTAAGTCAACTTCCTGGATAATGAGCTGATGTCGATAGGAAGCGACCCATCACAGGAGGGCCTTGATGTATCCCCCATCAACAACACAAAACAGATATCATGATTTGAGACAGAATGATCTATGATACTGGTATGAAACTGGATCAGAACTGAAAGACATGGAATGAAGGCTTAAGAGTATCATAGAAAATATTGGTTGAATGACTTCTCTTGAACACATCGATGACACTGCAATGGAGGTTGCAGCATTGACCTAAAACCAAAAATGAAGGCTTTGATAAGGCATGATAAACAAAAATACAAGCATATTTCCCAACCCAACCGCCACGAAGATGAGGTGGAAGAGTGTCATGTTCAAGAGCGACTCGCTTCCATTAACAAGTGGAGTACCCTATTTTCCCAATTTCCCCAACCATTACTGGTCAATACCTCTTTATTATTGAAAAACTTAAGGAGGATGACATATACTTGATTTGTAAGTTCATCCTTCAGATGAATCCTTCTCAGAATGTTTAACGAAACCAGAAAAGGAGAGGTTCAGTCCCGTCATGATTGACGAGTCCATCATTGTTAGATGTTTTTACGAGTCTAGCGAAGGTGAAAAATCAACATCTTTTTCATGTTTAAAGAGTTTGAAAAAGAGGCAAACAAAATCTCCAAAGATTCCTTTTTGTAGACAGTCCCTTGTGTCTGAAAAGGCGGAAAACAATACTCAAGAGAACCTCTTAGCCATGTTCGACTAAGGTATTCCTTTTGTGTAAGTAGTCTATCTCAGTCCAGAAAAGGGTTAAACTTATACTCAATAGACGTCTTTTCATTTACCTTAACGAGTTTGAAAACATAAGTGTTGGATAAGCTTTTCATATTTTGGGATTTTGAAAAGAGCTGAAAGAGAACTCTAGGGGGGTTCCTTTTTCGTAAGTTTACAAACCCCGAAAAAAGTGATATAAGTGTGCTCTCATTAAAAATGATCTATTTCCATTCAAAACATGTCAAAATATGTTAAACAGTTGTCGACCTACTCAAAACACCATCAAAGAGATTAAAAATACATGTTTCATGATAAAACTAAATCATAACTAGGTCAAAACATTAAATAAGAATAAAATAATGAAAAATGACCACAAGTAACTAAAATGACAATTCATTTTTACCATTTCACGTTTACCCTTTGACATTAGAGTTCTAAGTGATTTTTACCCTCAATCTTCTGCAGCTGATTGTGATCAATCTGGAGGACCATTTTAGGCACTGTCACTTCCAGGTAGGACCTAAAACCTTTCTCATTCATTTCACGATATCATTTTGTGATTTCATGCACATTTTGTAGTTTTTTGGAGGCCATAGGGCACAAATACTTCACCCCAGGATCAACGCACCCACAGAAGGTCGAAAGGTGCATTGATCCAAGCAATTTTACACTAGGGGGTGCATTGCAAGGCATTATCCTCCCTTAGGGGGTGCATTTAGTGCAATTCCCAAGTTTCTTTTGCTAGTTTCTCTCAAAATTTGTCAATTTTTTTTGCATGAAATTAATCCTAATGAGTCTCTTTGTGATGTTTCAAGACTTCATTGGCACAAAATGGCTTTGATATGGATGGAAAGAGAACATGAAGACCAAGCCATGAATGCATCAAATGATCCAGCTACCATCCAGGCACTAAGAGGTTGTGGATTGCTAAACTTCTTCTAGCTTATCGAAATGAGGCAACACATAGAATTACTTGAATATCTTGTACGTGCATGGGATGTTCAAGCACAAGCATTCAGACTAGGAGCACACCTTCTCAAGATAAAGGTTGAGGACATATATTTTTTGACTAGTCTATCGAGACGAGGTTCCCTTGTCTCTTTCACAAGCATGAGAAGGGAGGGGAAACAATCAAAGATTATGTCACAACTCATTGCAGACCTCGAGCCTAACAGACCAAGGAAGGAAAAATCAACATAAAAGATTGGGTTTGATTACCTCTAAGGACGATCTTGTTCATTATTCCCATATTGGTAGACAACTCTACACTTCATGTGGCCAATAGGTCATACATGCAGTATGCTCTAGAATGCATAAAGCCAACCATTTTCAACTAGAGTGAGGGAGAATCGGTAAACATGAAAGAGAATTTGACAAGAAAAATATGGGATACTAAAGAACTTTGGCTATGGATTGATCTTAATTTCCTTTGCTATAGAACATATTCCATTTCTATGGCCTCAACATATCTCACACGAGCCCGCTAATCCGAGAGTTCCACGAATGAGAAGGTGGATATATCTCATGTCCTGCCATGCAGGTCCATCATCCATGAGCTTCACACTAGTTTATTTAGATGGCTATGCATACAAATTATTATGGTAGATGATTATCCATACATAGGGATGGATTTCTACGGAGACCTAGAGTTCGCGCTTCTTGAGGGGGAGCAATGGGGTGTTATAGGTAAGATATTTTGACCATTTTTTATTTTGAGTTTTACAATTCTTTTGTGTTTTTGATATTTCAGAGACTAAATTATTATTTTGTACATGAAAATATTGGACCCGTTCGACCTGTGGGTGTCTCATATCTCCAGTTTGTAAGAGACTCACATCCAGCACCAACATTAATATAGGTTGTTGCATTAGGATTGGAAGTACTATAGGATCTCAACATAGCTAAGACCCTCGCAGAGGTGGAGTGTCATATGGAGGGGCTGACACATGGCATAACTAAAACCATAGTCAACCAACTTCCTATGCAATTACAACGACACACTATCAAAGTGTCAAGTCGTATCGGTTAACTACTGCGCAAGATAGCTCATGTAATGGCATGTTATCATGAGCACTATGATTATTCTACTAGGAGGCTCATAGACATATTTGCATGTATATTTTTTTGAATATGATAGGTCAAGTGGTCATATGTGTCTCAAGCATAATCTTTGTAAAACCAAACATTATATATATATATATATATATATATACTCTTCTTCAGTGTTTCTTATGTTCCTATTAATGCTTTCAATTGATGTGATGTGTATTGAAATTATTTACATGTGTCGCAAATGTCTATCTAAAACATGATTAGCCAATACATTTATTAATGTATTTAGATTTCTAGAAATGTGTTGATATTGAATGAAAGCAAAGTGTCTTTCTAGAAGGCGAACCCTTAATAACATGCGAAGCATAGTTGGACTTCTAACTGAATAGACATTATTCAACTGTAGCACTACAAGCTGTGAGTCCATTATGATGACTATATGATAGATACCATACGAAATAGAATCAGACAATAGCTCGATCACTGCACTATACTCAATGTTGTTATTGGTAGAGCGACTGATACAAATTCCTTATAGACTCACTAACTGGCCATCTAGAGCAAATATAGCCCACATTGCGGAATATAGTTTCCAAGTACTATGACTAGCACCATCAACATAACCAACATATGGTTCCAAGGATGGTGACATCTACAAACCAAACGTAAATGGGATTAACAAAAATCAAAGGAAACTTTGAAGGGACACACTACAAACACACTCAACACACCTATATATCGCATGTACATAGTGCACTACGCAAAATCAAGCATAGTATTTTTTAAGGTACAACCCATTTCTAGGCTACCCCAGTGGAAATCCATCAAAATCGACTAGCTCATAGGCCGCTTTAGCAAGAACACATTTGACAATATATGGACCTAGCCACATTGGATCAAACTTTCCTAATCCTAATTTATCAGACTCTTGATCGTAAAGCAAAACAAGGTCTCCTTTTGAGAAGACACAAGGCTTGACACTCGTCATATTGCACCTTGATATGTCTCTTATGAGCTTCATTAGCCAAAGAGGCACCACGCCATGTCTCATCTAAGCATGTCAGGTATAAGAGACGTTCCTCTTATATAGAAGTGGCAGGAAGAAGTTCCATAGCAAGTTTCAATGATGGAATCTCACATTCAATTGGAAGGATAAATTCCCAACCATAAACCAACTAAAACGGTGTAAATCCAGTAGCAATGCTAACAAAGTTTTGGTATGCCCAAAAGACAACAAAAATAAGCAAATGCCAATCTAATTTATGGACTCATATCATACATTGAAGCATAGTTTTGAGAACCTTATTAATAGCTTCAACTTATCCATTCTCCCGAGGATAGTAGGGAGTGGAACTTTCATGGGGAATTCCCAACTTGGAAGTCAGTTCAGACATCATATGATTTCAGAAATGCTTTCCATGATCTGTACCTTTGGCTTGCGGAACACCAAACCATGCGATGACATGGTTGAAAAATAAGTAAGAAATTATTTCACTAATATTGTTAAATGTAGGCATCACCTCGGCCCACTTGGTAAAGTAATCAATCACTACAATGATATAGTTATGCCCTCTGACCGAGTGAGGGTTACATGTCATGAAATCGATACCCCATTTCACAAAAGGACCTATGACGACAACATGATGCAAAGGTGCAGGTGGAGCGTGGGTCTTACGATTGTAAATCTAGCATGAATGACACTTTGGACGATGATAATACAATTGCGAAAGATGGTGGGCCAAAAGTAACCAGCATGTAGGATTTTCTGTGCGGTGGCATAACCAGATAAATGACCGCCACGTGCCCCTAAATGGAATTCATTAAGGACTTTCTCAACCTCCTCATAGGTGATGCACTTTCGGAAAACCGTATCAATACCATGGGGATAGAGGGTGTCACTAATGATGATGTAATCTTTGTCTTGATATCGCATATGTCATTGCTATGAGCGAGAGGTATTAGACTAGAAAGTCTATGTTTGGAGATATACAAGGATGTCTCCATAACAAGGGTCATATTATGATATCAGGAACAACGACTCGTTTGGAATTGAATTTTCATACGTGGATTCATAATCACCAGTGAGAAGGTCACAGATCAGCTCAGCGAAAACTAAATATTTCTTTGACTTGGATTTGATGAATTCTAGGTCAAATTCTTGTAGGATGACAATCCATTTGGAGTACTTTCCCCCAGTAATTTATTTGAAAAAATCTATGTCATAGAACCTCAATCAGAAATGACCATAGTTTTCCAAAGTAGTATATAGTAGCAGAACCTTTGGAAAACTTGGACAATCGCCAAAGCTAACTTTTCGACATGAGTGTACTTGACTTCAATGTCATTAAGATTCTGAAGCAAGTAGTAGATACGATGTTCAGTCCCTACATCATCCTCTTGGACCAATACCATTGCAATGGTAGTAACTGCAACAACGAGATATAAGAAATAATCACGTTGGTAATCCGGTGGATATAACAAATATGACTAAATCAATACATCCTTTAAGGCATCAAAAACCTTTTGAGAAACATCGTCCCAATGGAAGGGAACCCCTTTCTTTAACAAGCGATTGAATCATTTGGTCAACTAAGCATAGTTAGGGGCAAACCTTTGTAGAAAGTTATCCATCCCTTGGAGTGGTTGAAGCTAAAGGAGGGAAGAAGGAGCATGCATATTGATGATCTCCTAAACTTTTAGAGGATCAATACGAATTCCATGTTTTGAATTCACAAAACCGAGAAGTCAACAAGAGCTAACGCATAACACATATTTGTGAGGATTAAGTCGAATATTGTAATGTCTACATCATAAGAAGATGTCCCTAAGATGCATCGGGTGATCAACCCAATGTTTCAAGTGAGCAGGAAGATCATCCAAATAAGGTTGCATGATGTTTTTGATGTCATGGAAAGAATAATTCATTGCCCTATGAAACGTAGCCTCAACATTCTTCAACCCGAAAGGGAGTTTTCGGTATGAAAACATGCCCCAGGGAAAAATGAATGCAATTTTAGGTTGGTCCATTTTGAGAATGTTGATCTAATTATAGCCAAAGAAACCATCCATGAATGAATAAATCTCATAACCAACAAAATCATCAAAAATCTGGTCGATGAATGGGGTGGGATAATTATCCTTCAAATAAGCACGATTTATGTCCTGATAATCGACACATACACTAATTGTTCCCTATTTATTAGTGACAAGAACCATGTTTGACACCGAATTAGCCAAAGGGAATGGGTAGATGAAACCAGTGCGTAGAATTTTTTCAATTTTGGATTTAATCGTGATAGCCTTCTTGGGATGGAACGAACAGAGGCACTACCAAACTGGTTTAAAATCATGTTATGTTTTTATTTCATGAACCACGATGTTTAGATTTATCCCTTACATTTCCTCATAAGGCTAGGAAAATGCATCTCAAAACTCCAGGAATAGGGCTTTATAAGTCTTAGTCTCATCTGGAGAGAAAGACGCGTTGATATGTAGATTCTCAACAATGTCAGGTTTAATCGAGATATTAAGAGGGATAGCCTCTTCAATATTCAATAAGTTTTTCTATGAATCGACTTCGTGAATGGAAATAAAATCCATAGAGATATCAACAATATTGGGTGGATAAAAGACATTAAGATTACCCTCGATGGAATCTGGCAAGGAGGAACGATGGTGATCATCATCCCATGGTGCATCATCTAGCATCATGATCTCCATGATTCTCTCATCAGTAGGGAATGTACAAGAGAAAGGATCAGAAGATGTGCCATAATCCAATGAGTGATCGACCCAATTGATCGAGGAGACAAGATAAATGAATGGCTTCATAATCAAGCTCAATAGGGCTAAGAGGCATTTAGTCACCAAAAATGTCAGTGTTAGTTTCGTCTGGTAATATCCAAGGACCAGTTGGAATAATAGAAGATGATATCATATTGATATAAGAAACCAAAGGAGAGTTGTCAGGAAGCAAAGGAGGGGGAATTGAAAAGGTTCCCATAAGAAAGGAATCCTTAAGTAGTCCAACCCCGACATGTTGGTACGGGTGTAGAGTTTCCCCTTTGAGAGGGACACTTCCAGTATCTGGAGAATTAGAGGCAAATAATGTGAGTTGATTGATGGCTACTATGACGCCTTTGTGAGGAAAAGAGATCATTCATAAATAAGTCGAGACAACAACAACCATGGTGTAAACCCATGTGTGACCCAATAGAAGATTATAATTGAGTGGTTTGTTGATAACTTCAACTTCTATGGATATGGATTTACCTCCCAGTACTACTTGTAAGGAATTCAAAATTCCACAAGGTTTATAAGTTCTTCTGTCAAAATCCTTCAAGGTGGATGGTGATTGAATTAATTGAGGGTAGCCAATAGCCTTCCAGCAAGACATGGACATAATGCAAGTTGAGGCTTTGTCGTCCACAATAGAACGATGAATGTTCTTACCATGGATGAAAAACTAGATCATAAATTTTAAGTGAGCCGAAATTCGAGGTGAATACCTATCATGATTAAAAATGACTAGGTTGGAATCCAAAGGATCAATACATCAAATCGCAAAAAGCAAAGCCTTTTTCTGGGCGAGACAGTTTCGCAACACCTTGAGAGTAGACATAGATGATGGAGACTAAGCCAAGTCCTCAACTACACTATAATTCTTAGTAGCTCTCATGTGAGGGTTGAAAGCATATTTATGGATAACGCCCTTTGAGGGCTTAATGGTCAATTCCATAGGAATCGTGAGAGAAGTAGGATCCTATGGAGATGCAGCTGAACTGGTAGCTTGATCAATAACCTGACCATCCGAGATATTCACATTACCATAGTCTTTACTGCATGTGGCCAGCATAATATCAATTTTTGACTTAATGGAAGAAAGCATCAAAACCAAGTTAGAGGAAGTAGGGTGTCGAGCAACCATATTGTTAGTTCCAGTCTTCGCAGCCTATCACCAGGGATCAAAATGGGCTCTTACTATGTGTGGTTTTCAGATATGTTTTGCACATGAGTTTCAGCGAAAATCATATTCTAAGTATGTCCATCAGAAGTAGGTCAGAAATATATTTCCAATGGTATATTGCACGCCCAAAACCGGTTCCTGGATCAGAAGATATGATCGAAATGAATGATTGATTCTTTAGTTATGTATGTTTTGAGGTCATTTGCTGCACACAGGGACAAGTTTACTACAAAATCAGTTTCTGAAGCAATGGATAAGGATTTTACAAAAGTGAAAGAGGTTTTTGTCAATCACATACCAAATAATAAAAACCTCTTTCAATTTATGCACATGTGTTACTATGTGGGATATATGTAGTGATATTTTAAGCCTACATTAAAACAAAACAAATTTTGCATTCATTTTACTGTTTTAGCCATTATAGTGTGGCGCCATTTGACAAAATATGGAAGGTAATTTTGAGAAACACAAGGAGGTGTTTGTCAACCACGAGCCATATAACAAAAACCTCTTTTAGTTTATTCATCGTTGTCCTAAACTGTAATATTTAACTAGATCGTTTCAGCCTATTTTTACAGATTTTAATATTTAAGGATTTCCTGTTTTAGAGATTATTTTCGACACAGATCTCGAGAAACTGGAAACGAATTTATAAAATTTGAGAGAGGTTTTTGTCACACATGAACTTATCTACAAAAACCTCTTTCAATTTAGTAACGGGTGTTATTTTTCAAGAGATACAAGTTCATCTTTGAGCCCTATTTTCAGAAATTCGGTCCAAAATTAATGTAACTGATTCTATCTTGAGAGAGATGGTTGAGATCAACTCCCTTAATACAGGGATGAGCTAATTGTATATATTTGATGAATTTTAGAGTGTAATGGTTGGATTTTTGCAGCAGAAGGAGGCTACATTAGACTGTGTAAAATTTTCTTTGAATATTATTATAATGAAGCTTTTTCTACTCTTTAAATTTGGGCTTCATCATGGTGTTTAATGTGCAACATGTTTTTCTTGTAAATTCATTTCCATGCTTTTGTTTTTCTGCTAATTTGGTTACAACATTCTCTAAGGGAAGTGTTAGGAATCCATCCATGCATGATGCTCCTTTCACAATGATTATGTTTTTTGATGTAGTGGTTATCTTTTCAGAATCCATCCTCTGTTAGATGCTCTATTGAGTAACCCTATGCTTCTCTTTCTTCTAAAGTTGCCACTGTAGATCCATCCGCTGATTGATGCCTGCAGGGAAACAACATTTTCCCTCTTTTATTCTCTCATTATATCTTTAAATTTGACTGTACATCATGCTTACTTTGCCCCAAGTTTTCCAGCAGAAACTAGCCCCAAATCCATAGCCCAATAGTCCCTTCTCTTGTTGTTTTCAACCCACAATTTTCAACAAAATCCTTATTCTTCATAGCTAGCCTAAGGTTCAATTATCGCAGCCACATTTTATCAGCAAAGAGAGAGCCCTCTCTAGTCTGGCAAGGCTAGATTCCAGATCAAAAGCTTGGTCTATGGTTACCTCGGAATTGCCTCTTCTCAGCCTTGAGGTTCATTCTAAGTGATAACACATATGAGTCTCCTAATTTGGAAATGGATATGTCAACACAATAGATGAAGTCGAAGATTTCAGGAATTGGTTCACTTCCACCCAGTGGAGATAGTCACGAGTGAAGTGTTCCTCAATACAAATCAAACATGGGTAATGAGGTTTCTGTCTCTCGTCAGAACACTGATTGTTTTGTTTATCCTGGGCAGGGGAATCTTTATTCTTCTTACCTTTTCCTTTATTCTTACTTCCTGATTGTTGTTGATATTTTCCTTTATTAGAATGAATGCCATTGATCTTGGAAGTATAAGCCATAGGAGGATTGGATGGAGGGTTTTGGGCAACTGCAGTAAGAGCAACACCAGATGGTTTACTCACCAACTGCGAACTGGTAGAACCAATAATGCCACCAACAACATGAGATTATTTACAAGGAGGCTCAAAAAAATTGTTTGAAGGTTGTAGAGAGTTTGATATCTTATCATAAAGCATGCTAGATTGGGTATAAATGAGATCCAAGTACTGGGCATGAGAAATCACTTGCTCTTCAGTAACAACTCCACCCTTAGTTATGTCTTCTTTTATGGGTGATAACATAGACTTAGTAAACCATTCCACTAAAAATTAATCCAAAACATATGCCTTAACCAATCAACGATGGTGTTGCCACTCATGAATATGATCGGAGATGTGGGTGGAATCAAATTGCTTGAAATTGGTCAAAAGTTCCATTCTAGTCTCATATCGAATGGGTAACTGGAAATGTGTGAGGAAGGTGGTAGCCAAGGTGCTAAATTGTTGAACGAAGCTCTTGGTAATTCAATATACCATTTAGTTGTCATACCAGTAAGAGTGCATCGGAAAAGACATAATCAAATAGAATCCTCATTAAGGGAGTTCGAAGAACACCACAAATTATAAGTCATAACATGTATCAATGAGTATTCTCCAAGATTCCCATTGAATTTTGGGATATCATAAGAAAATTTCGTAGGAATTATTGACCACCAAGGAAAATGAGAAATAGGATCATTGGTGAGCCGAGTCAAATTTGGAAATTCAAGAGTTGCCACAAATGGAAACTGCCTGTTGAAATCCAGTGGAGGGTAGCCTGGATATGAGGGAATAGCTTGAGATACAAGTATCTGTGCTCCATGATAGGGAGGGTTCTGATAAAGAGGAACCTAGGCACCATAAGGAGGATTCTGATAACCAAGATACACATAACCTTGTTGTCCGGCTCCATGATAGCCTTGTAAATGCTTGAATGGTTGGGTTTGGACTTGTTGTCCTTGGTAAGGCACTTGAGGGATACCCTGCTAAGGTTGATAATGTTTCCCCATGGGATTTTACATCGTCCCAACATAAGGTGGATTTAGTGGAGGTTGTGCCATTCCATACCCAATCTATCTTACTGGAATTTGAGGAATACCTTGTCTAAGTGGTTGATATTGTAAGGTACCTTGTAAAGGTTGGGTAAGTGGAACTTGGGAGGTACCAGATAACAATGGAATAGATTGAGTCATAGTTACAACCTCTAAAGGTTGGCTTACATTAATTTGAGCTTATTGAGGTACAAATTGATAGGTAGGAATTTGATATACAAATAAGGCATAAGTTTAGAATTCAAAGATGGAACCACGACCGAACCAGGTTGTATGGGAAAAATAGGTTTCCAAACATTAGTTGCCATCCTAAGATATGGAGGATTTAGATAAGGCTAAGCACCGATTTGAGGTATACCAACAATAGGTTTCCCCCCTTCCAAAGGAGGAGGGGATGATGGAGGATATTGACCCCCAAGTGGAGGGTACCCAACATAAGGATAGTTAGGTTGTTTAAGGTAACCATGCCCACTAACATAAGGGCCAACCTGTTGCTCAATTGTAGGTGTAGGTGGAGGAGAAGGAGAAGGATGGGTAGCACTCATTAACTAATTTCTAAATGGAATTCCAGAAGTAGCTGACATGGGAGAGGTCCAAGGACTGGATGTTACACCAGAGAAGGTACAAGATAATGATTGATAACCAGGTGGGATAGACGGGCCACCATACAAATGTGCCTTTGGTTATGTTGAAAGCATAGATGAGAAATCAACATTAGTTGTTTCAGCCATAGTGGTGGACACAGACTGGGAAACCATATAAGATTCAGTCATGGTTAACTGTCCTAAATAATATTTCCGCAAGAAACTAACGGGTGAGTTGAAAGGAAAAGAATCAGGTAAAGGAGTTTGTGTTGGAGTTTGAGGAGGAGGAAGAGGATAACTCTAATAAAAATGAAGTCCACTACAATGAACAAGAGAAGAGGGATGAGGTTCTTCTTGGGGCACCTCTTTAAGACTCACAAGACCAGGCGGAAGGGGTTCACCGTCGGGTCCAAGATATACAATTTGTGGTTGTGTATGAGACAGAGGAAGAGAAGAGAAAGGTCCTGAAGTAGTAGGTGAAGATGGTTGAGGTACCTTAGGTTGTATAATCTCAAGTAATAAGGTATCTGAGTAAATTCGAGCTCAATAACCTCAGGTAATAAAGTCTCAGGTGCTCCTATTTTGGTCGTGTGAGATTCACTAGCAAATGACGAAGTAATCTTGAGCTTAGTACTCAAAAGGAAAGAAGATTATGGTAGATCAGTTTTAGGAGGAGAACCGTAAGTAGTTCCCAAAGTTCCTGATTCGGTAGTTTATGTCTTCTTATGCTTCTGACGACATCCATGATAGCCTCTAGTGGAAGAGGAGGCTTATTTTGCATTCTACGCGAACAACATAGTGGAGGGGTTTGTTCTTCCACGTTGGATTAATAAATTTTAACAACTATCATAAAAGAAAATCAATAAGAGGGTAAACTAGGCATAAAGGTTTACCAAGCAACCATGAACTGCAATATACTGCCTTGGATAACCAAGGACTTAATATACGTGCAGGAACTCTCCTAAAATGTTGTGTTATGTGTATCACGGTATACAAGGTGAATGACTCGGTTATCTATGGAAAGGATAACAACCTATGGTGGATTTCCAAAATATACTCAACATTACGTGGAAGTGCAGTCCAACTTAGTGTTTTTTAAGGTGCAACCATTCGATGAGAGTGTTCCCATTGGAGAGTCGTCCAATATACCCAAATGTACATGGATAATGGTCTGATATACTTACATACATGGAATGAGATTTCACCTCCGGGATACAATGCTAGAAATCAATGACAACTCCTATGTTTATAGACGCTGAAATACATTTCTAGCCTATACCTCTAGATGTTTGCGTTAATGTGACAAATGCTCCTTAGGTTTATTCAAAAGATTTTAAATTTTATCTTTGATTAGGTTTCAATTTCGTGGCTCACTACGAATTTCACCTGAATATCCTACAATGCAAGCTAGCCCAAAGAAATAGAAACTTTCACTTTCAATGAAAATCTATCTAAAGGAGGGAAGAAACAAAGAGTATGTAACACACAAAATTCAACAAACAATATGTTAAGTGCAATCCCCTAAAATGCAATTGTTCCAATTCAAATTTACACAAAAAACCCTATATGGAAATGCAAAAAGATTTTTCTTTTCGATTCCTCTTAATTTTCAAAATGAGAGAAAATTAAGGTGCATGTCTAATCACTGATAAAAGAAAACTTTTCAGAACGATGACTAAAACACTAATTCTTTCAAGAAACTAATGACTAAAAAATTTAGTTTGCTAATGACGTAATGACAAGAAAAAAGGAAAACCTATACCAATTCTTATCAAAGGCACTCAAAAGCATAAGCAAACCAAATGTAGGCTTCTCAGAGACACAAGAAAGAGCAGCTGGAAGAAGGCTAGATAGAGAGCAAATCAAAGCAAGTAAAAATTTGGCATGAAACAGTGATAAACGTAGGCACTTACGAGGCACCAGTGCTTTGCAACGCAGGCACAGAGAGGGATGAGGTGCACTACAACGCAGGTACAAGGAAGACTAGAGTGCACTACAATGCACTATCTCCATACCAGGGGGTGCATTGATAAAGGAATCTCAAGTTATGACACAAAAAATGCAATGTAATGCCAGGTCTTCCTAGGTCTAATCAGGACTAAGTGAAACTATGAAGATCTAAATAAGAGGCAAGACAAACACTAAGGTCAAGGAAAACAACTAAGGGATTGAATCGATCCCCAGTGGAGTTGCCAATTTATTATACAAAATCTATGACTATGGACATAAGTGTCTTCCCTAGGCCTGGTGGATTGACCTAGAACAATAGAAAGGAAAGAATACAATGTTCTCCTTAAAGTAACTAGATGATGGGATGATGCCTACCTCCAATCCGTCGTAAGATTCACTCCTTTCTTGGCTTGTACACTCCAATCCTAGCTACGATCACTATAACTAGAACATGCACAATAAAAGAACACAAATCAAAGATATATGACATCTATGTCACATAATCCAATCAATTCATTCAATAGATCAACATGGTATTGAAATACATGAAATCATAAAATATGTTACACAATAATTTGTCACATTCCCAACTCTATATCTGAAGTGTCGTCCTTTGTGCCACTATCATCACAAATGTCATAAAGTGACAAAATTTGTGTAAACGCATTCACCATGAATATATGCTCAATGCATCCATAAAGAGATGGAGAACTAATGTCTTGATGTAATTCTGGAAAAACTTGTGAAAAACCCTAATTTGTAAGACCAACACTACTTTTAGTGGGAAAATTCGTGCAGGTAACCTTTTGTCTAACTAGTGACTAGCACTGGCAGTGTGACTTTTGATAGGAAAATCCATGCTAATCCTCTTCGGGCAGTTTCTTCAAAAATGGAGTAGAAGCTTCTCTTACTAGAAGCCTAGAGAATGATGAGCTGGTAGTTGTTGGATGAAGATATGGTCGAGTACTCCCATTTAGAGCCTTTGATCCTACCTTTAGGGATATTACCTTTGGGATAAGGACCTTCTTCCCCCTTTGGTGGATCTCTAACCTCCTCTCCATCACTATAAATCTGTTCTTCACTTTCCTCAATGGGTTGGTAATTGTTGGTTACCATTCTTTTTCTCAATTGTGCTTATATGCTGCCATTTTGGTGAGAGAGAAACGGAGAGCTTGTTGAGTTTGGATTGGATTTGGAACCATCCTGAAGGAGGCCTTCAACATCAAGGCACTGGTTGTATGCTTCCCTCTTTGATTTAATCATTAATACAAAGCATGTTTTACTTTCCATAATCTTTTCTATTATGGTTTGCTTAGTACAATACTCCTTTATATGTTGTATAACTTATATTGGAATTCATATGTTATGATCTCTCTTGTTGTTGTCTTTTGATCTCTCTTGCAAGCATTTAGATGCAAGGAATAGCGAGGAGAAAGCATGGGAGCTAAGGGATTGAGATCATCATCAAAGGTTGAACGCATAAGAGAGAGATAGGCCATCTCCCTTTCTCATTTGTCATTCTGATCTAGGTTAGGGAAGTTTGCTTGTTTTGTCACGGTTGTTACTAGACCCACACATTGGGCTAGAGGGATCGCTTCTATCTGTAGAAGGGACTGCCTGGTTAACAAATTGGAGACTCTGTTGGGGAAGCCTACACCCTTTTCATCCTCCTTTCGTATTTTGCCTTCTTGTTAAGTTTTCCCAATCGTCGAAAGACACCGTCTTTAGATTGATTTTCAGTTTGCACTTTGAATTTATGGTGTCTTAAGGTATCAGGTCTAGAGTTTCTTCTTCAGTCTTTCTTGTTTTTCCTAAAATTTCCTTGCTCAACGCGCATTTTATCAGTGACATTGCACTAACAACACGTGTCTTTCCTTGTACAGTCGCGCTGAAAACCTTGTCTTCCATTGTTTACATGCGCTAAAGACCAATACGGTTTTTGCTATGACTAGTAGTGCTGCTAGCACGGGATTTGTTATGAAAAGTAGCGTTGATGACCCTGTCATAACAAGTTTTTCTATATAATGTAGTGTTGGTCCTTGAATGTGAGAATTTTTAGGGTCTCTACTGAAAACTCTATTGTGTCCTAGTCTCTGAGGTCTCTTCTCAAATTTATCTGCATCATTCTTTATTTGTATGCTTCTAATTTCTTTGTGGAATGCAAAAGATTGTCTCTTTCTTGAAGTGGTAAAAAATCAGATTTTGATTGAGTTTTTTCAAGTTTTGAGCCAATTGAGATCTTTGTTTACTACTTGTGTGCTTGAGAATTATTGATTTTTCTATTAATTAAATAATGATTTCTCTTTTTCATTGATTAAAGGAATCAATTTTGCATTGAATTAGTTTTCATTTCGAAAAATTTACTTTTCATTAAAATTGCATTAGACCACTTGTATGAAAAGTTATTTTTTGGAATTAGTTATTCGAAATAGATCACATTTTTCAATAATTGAAAACTAAATGGTGCATTAGTTGCATTAAATCATTTAAAGCAAAAATAACATCATAATTCATATAAGTGCATCTCAGGAAAAGTGAAAACCATTTTTACTTTTTGGCATTGCATTTGGAAAGTGAAGATAAAAGATCTAGTTAGGAAAGCTTTGTTTGCTGCATTCTTCTTTGTTGCATCATTGTTTGAATCTCTTCCCTTACTATATTATCTTTCATCGAAATGGAAATAGTACTTTTCTCATGATAGTTGCATCATAGGAGTTCAGGTGACATCGTTTTGAGCCTTAAAAACTAAAACTTAATTGAAGATAAACATTAAAATTTACTCAATTAACCTAAGGAGCATTTGGAACTTAATGAAAACATTTAACTCTAAAATACATTTCTTTCATCATCTAAGAAATTAACTGAGTAATGAAACTTGAAAGGAAACGCATATGAAAGTTAAATCTCTTTGGTAATTTTCCTGTTTTTAGCACTCTGAAACCAAAATGATCAAAACATCACTGTGATGAAAGTAATCAAGAAAATACTTCATAATTCTATCACATTATAAGCAAACTTGAAATATAAACAAAATTAAATAACCTTACAACTCGACAGGGGGCCCTCCAGTGAGCGTAAGTCTGCTACCAATCTGATGATTTCTTAGTCACGCATTGAAAGCAAAGGACTATGTTAACTCGAAACAAAGTATCACAAATTCTGGAAACGAACTACAATAAAATTAATAATCGAACTATCTTTTGGGTCTCACCTTATGGATTTTACACAAGTTTTCATTAAACTACTTCAAGAGTTTTATTTTGATATGAAATGAAATTATTCTGCCATTTAGGAAATAGATTTAAACTAAAACTTTATCTCCTCATGATTTTCTAATGAAAGAGAAAATCATGAAGGATTCTTATTAAATCATATCCTTGTGATTGAACAAGTCTTATGCATGCTCTCTTGATGTCATTTTGATCTCCTCTTGCCTTCACTTGACCGTTTTACCATCATACTCAAAGTTTGACTCTTAGATCTCTTGATCTTTGGAGCCTACCAATTCATAACAATAGGTGGTCATCCATGTAGTGGACATTTTTCATATTTGTATACCCTTCATTCCTTTATTGATGCATCGAAACCAGTCTAATCATCGATATGGTTGCGGAATTAAACATTAGCTACGAAATGTTCACAATTTTGTTATTGTAGAAATGTTTTTGTTATAATTCATAAAGAAACATAGATTCTAAACAGTGATGATGAATACCTTTTTATAAGTTGAATTAACCTTGAGTATGATGGGACTGCTACAAAAATGGTGACAAAGGACAACTTTGATTTTCTTATTTTTCTTATATCAACCTGTTTTTGGTGGATGAACCTTGGTTTTTTTCATTCCATCGTCACCATCTCTTTGGTCGATCTTACGATTTCACTTGGTTGTTTTACCCTTGCCCAAGGAACATCTGTGATGAGTTGATCCAGGTGGATATTGGTGGCCACCTGCCAAGTCCACCTAGACCCCCACCTCAACATTTTCAGTTTCCTTAATTATAGCGCAGTTTACTATTTTTAGCAGTTTTTTTGGGTCCTGAACTTCCGTATCCGTTTTGAGGCCCTAAACGACGTTTTTTGGGAAATCTTGCTCCGTGATTTTTTATATAAAAAATCGTCTTTCCCGCCATAGTCCTCGGAGATATCTTTCCAACGGGCTATCATGCGCGTCAAACGGAGATCGTATGCCAAAGTTACGACCCTGGGAAGTTGATGT
>APFE030889958.1:0-16177 GCA_000404065.3 Pinus taeda | reverse complement strand
CGCTTTAAAAATTGTACAATAGAGCCAGATTTAGCGCCAGGTTGCTCATCACAATTACAAAAAAAATGCACTAAAATCTGGCGCTAAATCTGGCGCTAATCGCTGGTTTTGTTGTAGTGAGATAAGGGCTATCATGGAATGGGAAGCTCCTAAGAATGTGGATAAGACAAGGTCCTTTATAGGGTTAGCATGTTATTACAAGAGGTTCATTAGGAACTTCTCATAGATTGCATATCCCATCACGCCATTACAGCGAAAAGGTAAGAAGTTTAAATGGATTGAAGAATGTGCAACAAGTTTTGAGTAGTTGAAATAGTTGTTGAGAAATGCTCTAGTGTTAAAGGTTGCAAATCTAGAAAAATATTTTGTGGTATGCCGAGATGCTCGCAAGAGAGGACTTTCTAGAGCTATTATGAAGGAAAGATAAGTAGTATTCCATGAATCACGAAAACTGAATGAGCACAAGAAAAATTATTTGACACATGATCTTGAGTTGGAAGAGAACATCCATGCATTGAAGATGTGAAGGAACTATCTTCTTGGGAGGATATTTGTATTGATGAGTGATCACAATGGATTGAGATATTTATTTGACCAACCAAATTTTAACATCGGGAAAGCTTGGTGGGTGGTCACGATCAGCGAGTTCGATTTTGAGATCAAGTACAATAAAGGTAAAGAGAACAAAGTTGCAGATGCTCTTAGTAGGTGGATACAGGTGAAGCACATAATAGCTATGAGTTCTTATGGATAGATTTACAAGCTCATGTCTTACAGGTAAGTCAACAAGATAACATGTACATGGAGTGCAAGCACAGGTTACATAAGAATATAGGTACATGCACAGGTATAAGTATAAGTACATGTGTACGGATATATGTGCCAGATGATAACGAACTCAAAAAACTTATCTTGAGAGAGTTTCATGTGAAACCATATTCAGGTCACTGAGGATATTAGAAGACATTGAAAGCGGTGAAGAAGTTCTAAGATTGGCCAAACTTGAAGAAAGAGGTGAAAAAGTTTGAAACTATATGCTTGGATTATCAACAAGTAAAAGCATAATGTAAGCATCCAGCTAGATTTCTTCAACATATTCTAATTGCAAAGTGGAAATGGGATGTAATTTCCATGTACTTCATTATAGGTTTGTCGAGGACACTTAAACAACATGATTTTATCATGGTTGTTGTAGATAGGTTGAATTATAATTAGGAGAGTTTTGAGGTATAAAATGGGCCACCTAAGGAAATTATAAAATAATAGTAGAAATAATAAAATAAGATTAGATTACATCATCAAAGTTTAGAGGGAAAAAGGAAAAAAACTAATTTTTCAACCTATATTTTCAACTTATCTCCTATGGGTTTACTCAAATTTCAAGTGGAAACACTCGTTGGATGCAGAATTTGATTCCTCATCCAAGGATTACCCATGCTTCATACTTTTGATGGACCCTCCTACACAAAAAATGAGAAATGCATGCAAAACGTGATTGTAGTCACATTTTTTCATGTATTTCTCATTTCTCGTGTAGTAGGGTCCATCCAAAGTATGCAACATGGGTACTCCTTGGATGAAAAATTAAATTTTTAATCCAACAAGTATTCCTACTCAAAATTTGAGTAAAACCTTAGGGAGATAAGTTGAAAATACGAGTTGAAAAAGTAGTTTTATTATTTTATTATTTTTAATCTTTTTACATTTTTACTCCAAAAATGGTGACTCATCCCTTATGGTTGACATCATCATCTTGAATCCTATTGGTTCTTAAAAAAATTATTTTTGTTGTACCTTTTTCTTAAGAGGCCCATTTTAGACCTTAAAACTCCCCTAATGGGTAGTGCACTTCCTTCGCGTGAATTATAGTTATTCAATTAATGATGTAGCACAAATATTCATCAGGGATATAGTGAGGTTGCATGGTGTACTAAAGAAGATCATAATAGACATGGATTCCCAGTTGACTTCAAGTTTTGGAAAGAGTTATTTACGGGTTTGTATACATAGTTGGCTTTCATCACAACATATCATCCATAGATAGATGGATAGACAGAGAGCGTCAACATGATATTAGAGGATATGTTGAGGATGTACGTGATGAATCAACACATAAAGTGGAAAGAGTGATGAATCAACACATAAAGTGGAAAGAGTAACTTCCACTGGTTGAGTTCGCTTACAACAATGGGTCTCAGGAATCCTTGAGAATGAGTCTATTTGAGGCATTGTATGGGAGGAGTTGTAAAATTCCCATTAGCTGAAGCGATCCAGTGAACAGGGTGTTGATTGGACTGAATATGTTGGTAGAAATGGAACAGGAAATGTATATGTTGGTAGAAATGGAATAGGAAATGTAGGTAATCAAGAAGAATATAAAGGCTACACAAGATAGATAGAAGATTTATGCATATAAAAATAGGTTGTTTAAGTGGTTTGAGGTTGGGGAACATGTGTACTTGTGCATCGAGCCCAAGAGGAGATCCTTAAGGATTGGGTCATGAGCTAAGTTGGCACCTTGGTTTTGTAGACCTTTCAGGGTAATTGAAAAGAATGGACCATTAGCCTATTGACTTCCATTACCTCTGACTGTGAAAGTCCATGATGTATTCCATGTGTCATTGCTTAATAAATATGTTAAACATGTTGATAATATAATTGACTGGTCTATATTGCAGGTGGAGCCAAAAGGATAACTCTAGCCAGAACCTTAATGCATTTTTCATAGAAATATGCTCATGCTCCAAAACTAAACAATCGAGCAGGTTAAAGTGCAATGGAAGCATTTTGGGCCCAATGAACCTACATGGGAGATGGTAGATCAGATGCAGGCTATACATCCTTATTTATTCATTCATTGAGCGAATGTCCTTGATATATGTCTTTGGAATATGCTTGGCATGATGCTTCAACATATGTACTTATGTATATGGATGTAAATACCACCACGAGTTGTGTTATAAAGCTCCAATAAACGGTATGGGTTTCATGTCATTATGGTTGTCATGTTGTTATGTTTTCATGTTCGTTTGCTTCTCAACAGGTTGATCATTACAAATATTACAACGAGCTAAGCTATAAATATCCATGGGCAGTGTGTTTTTCTTTTAGCAGTCTTTTTTGTTGTAGGTTTCATTGAACGCCAAGGATGGTGTTCCCCCAAGGGACAGTGGATTTGACAGTGGATTTGCTTAGCCTTTCTATTTCCTGGATAGCCATGGTGTTGTGGCTTTTACTTTTGTTTTCTAGTTGGTTTAATTGTGCTTTTGGATGTGGGTTTGGTTATTAGTTCCCAAAATCCTTGGTTGGACACACACCCTAGAAGCCCTATAACAACATGGGTTGAGTTACTAGTCCTGGAAGCCTTGGTTGGATAAATGCTTTAGAAGCCCTTGGGGCATTGAGTTACTGGTCTTGGGAGGCCCTCGTTGGACAAATTCTCTCGAAACCTGGAAAAAACTATGGGTTGAGTTAATAGTCTTGGAAGCCCTAGTTGGAACAAATGTTGTGGATCCCTAGATAGCTTGGGTAGAAACGGATCTACTAATGGTTAGTGGTGTCTGACCATGAGGTGGAATCACTGGTTGAGGGTTGAGGTGGTTTGGCCTCTGGAAGCCCTGGATAGTTCTGATTGATTTTTTATTGAGATCCCACATTCATGCTTAGAATATGGCACATGGGTGAGTGGGTGAAATAGATATTTGGTTCAACCTAGTCTATGGTCAAGTGTTCATGGAAGTCCCATACCTAGTCGACTTATGCAATCATCAATGAGAGCTCTTCCTCCTTGGTATTTTATGGGTAAATATACGTGTTTAAATGTGGATTATATGGATTTTATATCGTTGATATTTTTGTTGGTTATATGTTGGTTATGAATTAGTTTTATAATAGTGAAAATGTATGGCTCCCATCATGTTTTGGTTAATCACTGAATGTACAATGAATACATGGATTAATATATGGTAATGTAGTTATTGTGATGAGTAAATAATGCTTCTTAGTGAACTTGAGATAAGTGTAAGACCCCTATGGTCAAATTTGTTGTTTAAACCTGTACAATGCATATTTGTGGCATGTTTGGAAAAATGTTTGTTATGGATAGTAGGGGCCTAGTCAAATCCTTGTTCAATTATTTTCATTTGTATCATTCTTTTGATGTTACTTTTCATTTCTAGAATTTTCCTGGAGGTTTGGGCAGTGGCCTGAGTCCTGGCCCTAAAAACGTGGCACAAAATCCCAAGTCCATGACACAAAACTACCTAGAAAAGTTCCCAGTCACAGGCATGCCTTATTGTGGGAGTGATTAGAGGTCCCCAGTCACATGCATTCCCACGTCAAGGGAGCGAATGAGGATTTAATGCAGAAAAATGTCATTTTGTCTCAAGGGTTGGTCGCTTGGATGGGTTTGATGTCTCTTGGGGGTTTTGTTGCATGTGAAGAAGGTCAGTTTGGTTATGTTCCATCAGTTCCAGTTCACTAATTATTTCCTGGGGAGTTGAACCATATCATAGAAACTATTCATCACATTTTTACCTCGACTAGTCAATTAGTTGGGTTGATGTGGGAGGAGGGTGTTACAGACCTGAAAAAATATTTCAGATATCCTCACTTCTATGGTGTTAGAGTGAGATCCATAACAATTGGAAAGGTATCAGAATGACATTTTCAACCATCCTATGTTACCATTTGAGCTAAGTATTTAGAGTAAAATGGCATTCAAAGATTATCCACACTGGACATAAAAAAAATTAGGTATCCAAATAATATTTCTAACACCCTTCATATTGCTATCTTTATCTTGGACATTTGTAGTCTCCCTTTGTCATTGACATCCTTGGCATTAATATTTTCATAAATTTCCCCCTTTTTCATTAATGGAAACCCCTATTCAATGTTTCACTAATATTGTAATATTCCTTTTGTTTACAAATCTCCTTGCGACTACAATTATTTCATTGTTTATAACTTTTAACCCTTTCACATCAGTGGAAAAGGGCTACCCCGCCCGAGCTTGTGCATGATACGAGAAGGATATCACTCCTAGTTTTTGTCTGAGATATTAAAACGTTTCTTTGTGAAGACATTTGGTAAAAAAAAATTACAAGTTCCTTGGTGGAAATGCATTCCAGTTTGACACTTTGTTTGACTACTTGTTCTCTTGGGAATTTGTGCCTATTGGGAATCTATTTCATCTTTATGTGCATAACATAATTCTTTGAAATTCTTATTGCAGTTGCCTTATCCCATTTGATTGAGTTTGACTAATCATATTCTACATTTCTATCCTTTAGTGTCTACTTCTTGTAGATAATTTTTGTGCAACATGTTCCTTCTCTAATTTATTAAGCTTCTACTATGGATAGAGATATTTAATTTTGATTCTTGCGAGGTAAATTTTTAAGGATGGAAGTTTATCTTAAAGTTTAGAAACCTTGGCGAAAATCTTACTAGTCCCTAATATGCAAACTGTAAAATGTTTGGTGATATTTTTGTAGAAATTTTTATATTTCCAATGATTTCAGATTAGTCTATATAAAATTTTGGGGATTGTTAAGGTAAAAAATGTTGTATAGTAAAATTTTGGCGAATCATTTTTAGGAAGAAAGGGAAATTGGCAAAACATTTTTTTGAAAAAAGCATGGAAAATTATCCTTCTTGCAAATATCACCCCCTAAAATTTTCCCCGCTTCTTGCTCAACCATGATACTAGATAGTTTCCTAAAAGGAATTCTCCTCTACCTGCACTTTTCTTGTCATCAATTCTTCTTGAATAAGTTGTGTCTATATGTTGTTAGAGTGTAGTCCATACTTCTTGAATACCACAAACCAAAGTCTAATGTGTTCTTCAAATATATGAATATTACCTTTTTTACTTTTACATTTGCCTCCATTCCATATTGAAATATTGTAAACAATCCTATATCTGGCCTTATGATGGCCCTTAGTATTGCAATAACAATGTTGTAATTCCTAAGGGTCTCATATTTAATATTAAACCCTAGGTTCATATAAACTTTAGAGGGGTTAATACAATATGTGCGGTAGGCACTATCTCTTTCTCTTGTTGATGTTATGTAGTTGAAAATACTAAAAGGAGAGCTAAATGTATAGAGACCAAGTTGACTAATATATGCTAAAGGAAAATTACAATTTCATGAAATAACTTGATGAAAGGGAAATCAAACACAATCCTAAGCTACTTACAATGAAAGAAAGCATCATTTCACACTTCTATTCTATCTGCAATGACATGAAAATACACTTGCACACTTCTATTCTATCTGCAAGGAAAGGAAAAGTACATTGCTGAAATGAAACACTGTAAATTGAAGACCCTAATTTACGGGAGTTTTCTAAAGAAAACCAATCAAAAACATATATAAATTCTCTATAGTTCCAAGCTACACCAAGGTTATAGGAGTGTTTAAATATATGAAAGACGCAAAAACATGAAATTATTTCAAAACTGAGTGAGTGTGAAATATTGGTTATGGATTGCTATAGGAGTCCCTGTTTTATTTAACAAACTATCCAACAAGCAGGGAACCAAGAAAATGTGATTTTTGTAAGCAAGGAACCTTTGGAGATGTTAAATAATGATAAAATAAACCAATCTTGAACTTCAAGACAACTTGTTTCAAGTTTAGCCTAACAAAACTCAACTTTGTATGGTTCTTATACCTACAAAACATGTTCCACAGTGCACGAAAGCAATGAACATTTAGCAATGAATAGGAAAAAGGTAGTGGAAAAGGAAATGAAGTAAATTTAAAGTGGAAATGAAGTTAAATATTGCATTTATTATAACCAAATGCTCACATAACCTACATGAAAGGATTGTTCATGAAAAACTTCTAATTAGCCATGCATGAGTGTTATAAACAAAAGTAAATTTTAGGAATGTTTTACAAAAGTAGAAAGATGCATAATACTAACATAAAATTATATAAAATAGATTTTAAGCTATTACAGCAGGCCTGACCCAACAATGCTTAGAGCCTCTTAGAGGAAATCCAAACTAGAATCTAAAATACAATGCCACCTCCATTAACTATCAATGTGTTTGTATGTTACAGTGTTACAAAACTTTCTTCGAACTTGTTGTAGTCGTTACAACAACACCTAAAAATTTTGGCCATAACCCAAATTTTGGGTCCCCACACTCCTCGCTGCAGTATATTACGATTTTGATCGAGCCTTCAACTCGCTAATCTCGCTGCGAACCTTCCTATGGTTGACCATATTAGGGTTGGGAAAAACCCTAAATTGTTAAAAGAGAGGGTGCATTCTCATCGACATTGTCTGGCATCATGGGAAGAATCATTGTGTATCATATCCCCCTAGTTTCATGGTTGTTTCCCCCCATCTTAGCATGTCCATTAGGGTCGTAATAATTTTTTATTTCCCTTGCATCCTTGAAACCATATATTAACATGACTAAATATCCTCACCCTTCATAATGCATGTTCCCCATGGGAAACACAAATATTAAATTTGTTTGCAATTTGTGGTTCCATTAAATGTCTAGTTTAAAGATTATCTCAAAGATTTGAAGCATGACTTGCTCAACCCATGCAACCCATAACATCTTAATCTGGATTATTTATGATTCATGCTGACTAAATAACTTTATTTTATTATTATTTGCTTGCTTTCATGCTCTCACATAAAAATACAAATATTATAAGCTAACTTGTTTTCATTCCACCTCCTTCTCAATAAATTAGTTAAAGATTCAATAAACATTAATCAATGCAACAATGACATTAAATAATCCCTTAACATGAAAACACTGAGATGATATAAAGATGGTGGTTTTAATGTACCATATGAACCTCACTTACTCTTTTAAAGAGTTTGAAAAGGAAAAGGGTCCTTGGATATAATAATGAAGTAAGACATTCAACTATGTTCCGAAATGACACCATTTGGAAAATAATTTTATATGAAGAAATAACAACTATGTCTTTAAGGCACATTATTCAATACGTGATAGGAATTTGAATTAAATAAAAGGGGCATGCATGATGGAATTTTAATTAAACCGTAATTTTTATGAAGAGGAGGAAGTAATATTATTATATATGAAAGGCGCTCAACGTATGTTTTAACAAGGTCATTGCCAAGTAATAAGAAATGATGCAGCCACGCGACGAAGGGAGGGGACTTTGGATGTTTTAATAGTAATCAACGAGAGCGTAATAATCCAATGGTCAACTCACGTTACAACAGTCATAAAAAAACTACCGAGAAAGCATGGTACCTAGGCGATATAAAAGATGTGTTAGATGGGGCATACGTGCAATCGACGCCAAGCGTTTTGATTGGTAGCCTCCAAACGTTGCAGTAAACACGACCACATTTTGTTCCAAATTTTCAACAACATTTTCAGCGCCCATGATATAGCCTATGCGCATTGTATATTGTGATCTTTTGCATTATTTGATTAATTTGGTTGACATTCCGAGCAGATGGTGTCAAATGGGTGTGGTTATGTGTATCGGTCTGAAAAGTTTCTTGTTTTCACACTGTGTTTGCACTTTGCATGTTTGTGGGAAATAATAATACCAATCAGTGCTTTAATACAATGACAAACACCATGTTTGTTCACTTAACCACTACATGGTTGCGATTTTGAAGTTAGAACAGAAGTTAAGAGCGGATCATGTCACAACACATCACAGAAGTTAGAGTATTAAACGAAGTTTATTAAATACATATGGGCAAACATTCATTCTGTCCACACTCCACAACACCTCCAAGTTTAGAAAATCATTCACTATGTAAATTCGCCCATGTTGCATATTAAATATTTTCTTTTTCATGTAATTAATGTCAAATTTGTATGTTAAGATAAATATGCAAGTAAAAGTCATTTGTAATGTTGGGCAAGTTAAGGAGAGGTAGTGAGGAGAAAATTATGTAGGAAATTTTGGTGGGCGCGTGAAAACCAGTTTCACAGAATTTTACAGAAGTTTACTCCGCAAACATTAATGTGTAAGACGCAGTAAGTTTGTTGTGCTTTTCACTTGGAGCTACAACCTCCATTTATCACGCGAATGTAATTTCTTTATGTTTTGACATATAATATAAAGTGTGGCTAGTTGCGTTATAGCATTAATCCTTCACAAGTAAATTTCAGCAACCCTCCTTTGTTTTACTCTATTTTTGCCGTTAGTTATTTCCTGCGTTTAATTAAGTCCTGTGTGATTGTGATATCCTCGTCGCAACCTAAATATTTACCTTTGTGTTTAATTAAGTCCCTGTGTGGTTGTGATATCCTCGCCGCAACCTAAAGATTTACCTTTCTGCAACTGAAGTGGACCTTGCCTACTTTGCCGCAACTGATTTTTGAGTTCCTCTGCCCTGTAAATTTATTTTTCTAACATTGTATTAGAGCGGGTTAAATATTGTTAGTGTAAAAACAAGTGTTTTTACTAGCAATTAAAAATTGTTTTGATGGTAGATTGTTTTTTAGCATATTTACCAGCAGGTACAAAGTTTTTTACACTAAAACATGACAACATCAAGCACAAGCTTGAATAATCCTTAGATACCTCAGTTTAATGACAAAAATTATGATTATTGGGCTATTACAATGAAGGCCCTGTTTTCGTCTCAAGAAAATTGGGATTTGGTGGAGAATGGGTTTCCAGAACCAGCAGATGCAGCAACATACAATGCGTTGTCTCAAGCAGAAAGGGATTTGTTAAGGGACAACAGGAAGAAGGATTCAAAAGCCCTATTATATATTTTCGAACTAGTTCATGAAAGTGTTTTCCCAAGGGTTGCAATAGCGATGAAGTCCAGGCAAGCATGAGACACCCTCCAAATAGCCTACGAAGGCATGGAAAAAGTCAAGACAGCAAAGCAACAAATGCTAAGGAGAGATTTTGAAACATTTTGTATGAAAGAGTTTGAGAATGTAGACTCGTTTTTTACACATGTAATTGTGTTGGTTACTCAAATCAGGTCTCATGGTGAGACACTTAAAGAAAGAAGAATAGTTGAGAAAGTTTTGAGAAGTTTGCCAGCAAGGTTTGAGGCCATTGTTGTGGCCATAGAAGAGACAAAGGATCTCTCACAATTCTTAGTGGATGAGCTTAATGCATCGTTGATTTCTCATGAACATAGACTGAAAAGAGTAGCAAGTTCCTCATTGGAGCATGCCTTCAAGACACAAGTATTATTTGGTCAAGGTCGAGGTAGAGGAATATCATATGCTAGAGGAAGAGGAAGAAGCTCACATAGTGGTGGAAGAAGTAACCCTTCAAGCTCAAGTGGAAGGGGCAGCAATCAAAATCTAAGTCAAGGCCCAAGCCAAAATCAAGCACAAGGTCAGAGGTATGATAAATCTCAAGTTCAATGTCATTATTGTAAGAGGTATGGTCATTATGCAAATGAATGTAGAAAGAAGCAATATGACATAAGTAACAGACCAAGTGTAAATTTCACAAAATAAAATCATAACCATGATAGCATGTTTTTAGCTTGTAATGTAGCATAAGAAAAACAAAGTGATATATGGTATCTAGATTTAGGGTGTAGCAACCACACAATAGGAAACATAGAAATGCTTTCCAATCTAGATGAAAGTGTCAAATCTAAAGTGACATTATGGGCTGACAGCAAAGTCCCTCACATGGGAAGAGGAAGAGTTAATATGCTAAAAAAAAGGGGGAGAAGAAGTACATCTTAGATGTTTACTTTGTCCCTAGTCTGAAGCAAAACCTCATAAGCATTGAATAGCTCATGCGAAAGGGCTACAATGTCTTTTCCAAAAATGATGAGTGCACAATTTTGGATAGGCCTCCAAGCAGGAAATTGATTGCAAAGGTTCAAATGAAAAACAATAGAATGTTTCCCCTAAAGATAAGATCAAATTTGAAAGAAGGTGCACAAGCACAACTATCAATGAACTACAAGAGGATGGAAGAAAAGAGGGAGTTATCACACAAGTGAACTATCAAGAAGATGTCAAAGATAAAAATTGGTTATGGCATTTGAAATTTGGACATCTCAACTTTGAAGGTTTGAATTCGTTACATAGGAAAGGCATGGTGAAGGGATTACCACTCATAGAAAAAGCAGACAGCCTATGTGAAGGATGTATCTTGGGCAAGCAACATAAAGAGACATTTCCAGCAGTAAAGTTAGTAAGGGAAGAGGCACCTTTGGAGATTGTCCACTCAGATTTATGTGGACTAACGCATACACCATCAATTGGTGGCAACCACTATGTATTGACCTTCATAGATGACTACACAAGGAAGACATGGGTCTATCTCCTAAAACAAAAAAGTGAAGTGTTTAAGTACTTTTGCCAATACAAGGCTCTTGTTGAGAAGAAAAGTGGATACTACATCAAAGTCCCGAGGACTAATAGAGGTGGAAAATATATATCAAATGATTTCCTTTTATTTTGTTGGGAACATGGAATTCACAACCAATTTACAACAAGATATACACCGCAACAACATGGTGTGGCGAAAAGGAAGAATAGGACCATTATGGAAATGGAAAGGAGTATGTTGAAAGAAAAGCATTTGCCAAATGATTATTGGGCTGAAGTTGTCACTTCTGCAGCATATACCTTGAATAGATGTCCAACCAAAACCATCCAGAACATAGTTCCTAAAGAGGCATGGAGCAGAAGAAAGCATAGTGTCACCCACATGAGAGTTTTTGGATTTGTGGCTTATGCACATGTCTTGAATGAGTTGAGGAAGAAGTTGGACAGCAAGGGGGAGAGATGTGTATTTGTTGGATATAGTGATGAATCCAAGGAATACAAGCTCTACAATCCATTAACCAAGAAGTTCATAATCAACAGAAATGTGCAATTAATAGAAGAGGAAGCATGGGATGGAAGTTTAGAGAAGACATTCAATGTGAAAATATGTATACCACATGAGGACAAAGAGGAATTGATAGCAACAAGAAATTCCTCAACAATGACTCCCTCTACTCCAATTCAAGGTCAACAAAACAGGTAACAAACAACACCATCAACAAATAATAGGACATTGTCACGTAGTCAACCAAGTACTTCTCCAAGAACACTGCAAAGCACACACCAAGTGACATGTCAAGCCCATCTTCAGCAAGCACAAGAAGACCAAAATTCAGAAATTTAAATGAAAATTACGAGCAAGATGAAGTTGATAGCAGCACTGGTCTGAATTCATTATTTGCTTTGTTTTGTCATGTAGATGACCCAATCCATTTTGAAGATGCAATGAAATAAGAAAAATGGGTTACAACAATGGAGGAAGAAATAGAAGGAATAGAAAGGAACAGCACATGGGAGTTAGTGAACCTTCTGCAAGGAAAAGAAGTGGAGTGAAGTGGGTCTATAATACCAAGAGAAATGTCGATGGGAAGATTGAAAGGCACAAAGCAAGGCTAGTTTTCAAAGGATACAAGCAGCAACAGGGAAGATATTATGAGGAGACATTCGCACCAGTCGCGAGGATGGAGATGGTGCATACAGTTGTGGCAATTTCAATGCAACATAAATGGAAAGTGTATCAAATGGACGTAAAGTTAGCGTTCTTGGATGGAGTGTTGAAAGAGGAAGTGTATGTTGCACAACCACCTGGTTATGAGGGAGAGAGCAAAGAAGATTGCAACAACAATTTTAATTCGACATTATACAAGACAATGATAGGTAGCTTGATGTATTTGACCGCCACTAGGCTGGATATAATGTATGCAATGAGTTTGGTATCAAGGTTCATGGAGACACCTAAGGAGACACATTGGCAAGTAGCGAAAAGGACTCTAATGTATGTCAATGGGACAAAGCAGTATGGCATTTTGTACACCGCAACAGATGATTTTAGGCTGGTTGGTTACACTGATAGTGATTGGGTAGGAAGTGTCGATGACAGAAAGAGAACATCAGAATATGTTTTTAATTTGGGTTCCAGAGCCAGTTGATGGGCCTCCAAGAAGAAGTTAATAGTTTCATTGCCAATAGCAGAAGCTAAATATGTCGCCGCAACAACAACGTTGTGTCTGGCAGTTTGGATGAGAAGGATGTTGAGGGATCTTCACCGTGACCAAGAGGGAGCCACAACTATTTTTTGTGATAACACATCCGTAATTTCCTTGTCAAATAATAATCCCAACCACCGCCTTAACACACTGACAAACACCATGCTTGCCCAGTCAACCACTGCACAGTTGTGATTTTTTTTGCAGGTAGAAGGACAGAAGTCAGAACATAAGTAAGAGCAGACCATTCCAAAACACATCACAAAAGTTGAAGCATTTAGTGAAGTTTATTAAATAGATATGGGCAAACATTCATTCCACAATTACTGCCCACACACCACAACACCTACAAGTTCATAAAATCATTCACTATGTAAATTCGCCCATGTTGCGTATTAAATATTTTCTTTGTCATGTAATTAATCTCAAATATGTATGTTAAGATAAATCTACAAGTAAAATTCATTTTTAATGTTGGGCATGTTGGGCAAGTTAGGGAGTGAGAGTCTATGAGGTAGTGATGAGAAAATCGTGGAGGAAATTTTGGTGGGCGCGTGAAAACCAATTTTACAGAGTTTTAGAGAAGTTTACTCCGCAACCAGTAATGCATAAATTGAATTAATTTTGTTGTGTTTTTCACTTGGAGTTGCAGCCTCCATTTGTCACGCAAATGTATTTTCTTTAGGTTTTGACATATAATATAAATTGTGGCTAGTTGCATTATGGCATTAATCCTTCACAAGTAAATTTCCACAACCCTCCTTTGGTTTACTCTTTTTTTTCCATGAGTTATTTCCTGTGTTTAATTAAGTCCTTGTGTGGTTGCGATATCCTTGCCACAACCTAAAGAATTACCTTTGTGTTTAGTTAAGCCCTTGTGTAGTTGCAATATCCTCTCCACAACCTAAATATTTACTTTTCCACAACTGAAGTTGACCTTGCCTACTTTGCCGCAACTGATTTCTCAGTTCCTCTACCTCGTAAATTTTTTTGTCTAACAATGATTGGGGTGAGGGACCCACAAGATGCTTGTTCCAAAGGTGAACGATTGTGGCGTCGCTCTGCCTCCAAGGGTATCCATGATCATGTGAATGGTCTTTCTACCAGCACCCTTACAATAGTCTCTCGGTGGTGTACCCTACAGCTCATGTTGGTTCTTCAATTGCATTACTTTAATCTTGCTTTGACGATTAGAGAGAAACAAAAGTTATTTTTAGTTTGGTTAGTTTCTGCGACCCCAGAGCATGACCAGGAATAGTGGCATCACCAGATTTATAACTGAATGTTGCACCTACGAATGGTGATGTGAATGGAGGTCCAATCAACACTCTGCCCTAGTCTTGCCATCAGAAAGGTCACAAAATCACATTTTTTAAACTCCAGCATGTAGCCAGAAATTGTGATTACAATGGAATGTGACTGTGTGAGTGATCTTTGTCACATCCATCACCAGTGACTGTGCAACCTCCATCATCAGTGATTGTGCGACCTCCAACATGCCATTCCTTGTAAATCAAGAGAGACCAAGCATATCTCTTAGGTTGTTTTGTTATATTGGATGAAGGTGCTCTGAAAGGTTGAACAAAGAGGGTTGCAAGCACTGAGACTTGAGGATTTATTAAGCAAGTTGGTAGCATAGGTTTTGGTGACTACAATATTGCAACTTATCAAGGTCTTATCGCATTGTCAAGTTGTTAACAATTTTCCACAAAGAACTAACGTTGCTATAGCTACAAAAAATGAACAAAATGAAATCAAAATCCTCTAAAAGGTTCCATTTTTATAACGCCCACTACATAGAAATGAATTGGTCATTTGTTAGCTAGAGAATATATGTAGAATAAATATTGATTCCTAGATGTATAAATCACTACAAAAGGAAGTTATCTTCCTCTAAATTTGATGCTCAAGCATATGATTGTCCATCTAAAGTACTATTGATGCAAGGGGTGTGACTAGGGCATACACCAGGTCGCAACATCATAATAGAGGCCCCAAGTAACGTGCCTAGAAGTTGTGACTTGTATTATTTTGTGATTGGAAACCTATTCCCCAACTACTAAGCCTTATAGTCGTACTTGACAAAGTCAATGTTTTATGCGGTCTCACCTATGTGCGACTTTGGGACCATAACAAGTTCACATCTCACACCTACAAACCGCAACTAGGAAATGCAACCTATAGAGTAATATAACTATGTAACTTACCAAGTCGCATCAATTGTTTGCATCCCTTCTTGAGGTCATACAGTCATGCAACAGAACTTGATACAAATGACTAGGAAATGTGACCTACAGAATGTTACGACCATGCGGCCATTCTACAAGCTACCATCCCATAAGGTTGCATCCCCATGAAGAGGTCATAAGTCTGCCTACTAGTCGCATCCTCTAAAATCATGTGAAGAACCTCACTTAAATATTTTCATGACCTAGATGCATGAAATGCGAACTACAAAATGTTGCGACCATTCTCCAGGTTGCCATGCCAAAAGGTGGCATTCCTATGAAGAGGTCATAAGTCTGCCTGCTAGCCACATCCTTTGTAATCATGGGAAGATCCTCACTTAAATATTTGCACAAATGGTGTTCATGTAGTGTTAATATGTTTAGCACCTTTGTGGGGATTTAGGTTTTGGGAATGGGAAGCGAATAAAGAGATAATGCCTATACAAACATGGGAAACTTATATGATAGTGATTAAAACCTTGAGCATTTTATCGACAAAGTAATGATTAGAATTGACTAAGGAATCTCGTAGACATAGAAAATGATGTCATCCATTTTTATAGTACTATTCCTCTTGTCTTTGCAAAGTAGTGGAACTATATTAAACACTCATTCCATAGTAGACCCATGGACAAAAAATTGATTGAAGAAGCGCAAGGAGACCTGATGAAAGCCACTCTTTCTGACAACATAGTGACACAAGAATTGACCACACAGGGGTCTAAATTAATTATTTATTAATGTCATTATTTCAATTAGTCGTCTATATTTCTAGTATCATTTTGTCTAACCAATGTTATTCTCCTGCAAGTGGAAGAAAGGAAACAAAATGTTGGTCTATGAAGAGGGATTAGGGTTTCTCATTGTTGAGATTGCAACAAGATGATGGAGCTTAGTGAAAAGAGTCACCTTCACTAAGTGGGCCCGCAGGCTATTTTTGGCGCAAG
>APFE030889947.1:128555-144711 GCA_000404065.3 Pinus taeda | reverse complement strand
AATTATTCCAAAGCAAGAGTGATTAGAGGAAGCTGACGCTCAAAGATAAACTCAGAAACATCAAATGCGAGAAGGGTGACAGTATGCCCAAGTATCACACAAAGTTCACTCAGTGTCGAGATGAGCTAGGAAGTGTTGGGGTTACTGTCGATGATGAGGACTTGGTGAGATTGGCTCTCCTTGGTCTTCCGAAGAGTTGGCATTCCTATCAGGACTCTATCAATGGTCGGGAGAAATTGCCAGGATGGGAGAGACTTTGGTCAGATCTTGTGCAAGAGGACATCAGGCGGAACACCAGAGACAGTTCTTCATCTATGCATGATGAGGAGAACTGTGCCTTAGCGAGTAAGGCGAAGAAGGGGAAAGAGAAGGTTTCTGTTTCTGAATCCAGTTCTTCTAATGATGGGAAGAAGGGTGACAAATCGAAAGTGCGATGCTTTCGTTGTCATGAGGTGGGCCATTATGCCTCAAATTGCCCACGGAGGAAATCCAAGGAGGGATCCGGGGAAGGATCTAAAGGTGAGGCACTTGCTTCACAGTTTGAGTTCGATTTCACACTCTTTGCATGCATGGTTTCATCCATGATGGGAAGTGGTTGGTTTCTTGATAGTGGAGCTTCTTTCCACATGTCTGGAGACAAAAGTTTGTTCAGTACTTTGGAGGAGAAAGATCTCCAGATACTCATAGAGTTGGGTAATGATGAGAAGTATAGTGTCTCAAGTGTAGGCACGGTTATTTTTCAGAGGGAGCATGGATCTTGCTTTACCTTGACCGATGTCAAGTATGTACTAGGACTCAAGAGAAAATTGGTGTCGATCGCGATGCTAGAAGACAGAGGCTATGATGTAGCCTTCAGAGAGGGAAAGGTTTTCCTTAGACACATCATCACTAGACAAGTGAAGTAGATTGGTTCACAGGTCAAGAACCTGTATGCTCTTGAGGTTCAAGATGCATGAAAAGCCTTGAGCAGCAAGGCAACTGATGGAGACTTGGTGGTTGAGAGGGAGGGTATATTACCTCTAAACATGCAGAGCCAGAAGAAGTCTCAGACAGTGGTGGAGGAGCCACGATTGGTGCAGCAACTTCAGGAGGTTGTGGAGCAACTACAACAGGGGAGGCTGAGAGGAGATCGAGTAGAGACATCTACTCATGCAGAGACCTCCAGTAGGGGGAAACTTCGAGCCAGGTGGGCTGAGGGATCACATGCAGCCATACCTCCAGGTAGGAGGTGGGCGATATAGAGTGATCGTCCCAAGGAGGAGGGGCAAGATCCTTGAGGTACCCAACCTCTTGGATGAGACCTTGCTACAGGAGCCTCGATGGGGAGTAGCAGGAACTGACTAATTCGATAGAGACAGATGCGGATGGAGCGGCAGAGAGAGCGACAGTGCAGGGAATCCTAGGACAACGCATAGCTAGCAGGCTGCAGCAATGCGAGAGGCACAAGTGTTTTGCACAGCGCTAGGTGGCACAGAGAGGTGTGCAATGGTGCAAGATGCATGGATATGTTGTAGTAGCACAGATGTCATAGAGGGAGCACTTGTCAGCAGCAGGTAGAGCTTCAGCATCAGAGTATGTTCCTAGCCCAACAGAGGGGTCAGTTGGGAGTGTTTTTGTTCCAAGTGTTGTTGGAGCAAGTGGATCGGGTAGATGTGTTGCATGCAGAACATTCCAGAGTTATAGGATAGGGGTTACAGATAATCCATATCTTGTTGAGAGGGAGTGTTGAAAATGCAACAAGATGATGGAGCTTAGTGAAAAGAAGTCGCCTTCACTAAGTGGTCCCGCATGCTATTTTTGGCGCAAAGTCTATTTTTAGACATATGGATCATCATCTATGAGTTACAGGATGCTATTTGTGGATGATTGGTTAAGTTGGTAAAAGTATATGGACTTCTATTTTTAGACATATGGGCGGAGTCTATTTTTAGACTGCCAGGCTAAAAATAGAACAGTCGAATATTATTAGCTCTTAATAATATTTGGACTATAAAAATTACCTTATCCTCTTGGAGCACTTCAGTTTGAGCTACAGATGTGGCACATGCAACTACCAGAAAGAAATACGCTTTTCTTATGGGTTACTTGAGCTATTGCATGGAGGACTTCAGTGATTGAGTTCTGTGGAGTTGGATCAGGAGTTGTGTTCAGTTTGACTTAGTTGAACTAGTTGTAGTTAGTTTAACTGACAAATAGACTAATGATGAGTGGTGTGAATTAGTTATTAATTAATTCACTAATTATTAACTCATAAATCAAGTGAGGAATACATCAGTTAACTCGGTGCATGGACAGTTCAGTGGAGACAAGTGTTAGAGGTGAGTGAAAGGGCAAGACAATTGTCAGTTGTGACTATAGTTGTGCATGAGATTTGCACATGCATGGATTGAGTATTTCCAATGAGGATTGTGTGGTATATCCAAGGGAAATACGAATTTGGATCAGCCATTCATCAGTATTCTCATGTAGGATTGTGCAGTGGAGGCAGGCAAGCAGCGGAGGAGATTTGAGCCAGTGATTGATTCAGACCTGAGCTAGTTTGTGTGTAACAGGTGGAGATAGTGTTGAGTACTTGTGAGGAGTATTGTACTATGTATTGTTACATGATCTCAATCAATATAATATACAGATAGTTGGGGGTTTTCAGCTTTATGCTTTCCCCAGGGTACATACTGTGTTGATATGTGTGATTGATGCTTCAATGTGCGCATGTGTATGTTTCTGAATACTGCTAAAATGATGATCAATGTAGATGAGATTATGTATTATGCATGCATTTTGCAATAGTGTATAATCAGGATAATATCGGTTGAATAAGTGTCATATTATTCGTAAAATTTCTACATATATTTCATTTCAGCTTCGAAAGTACAGTGTGCTTAAGTGAAAGTAGAAGGATGAAATGCATGCATGAGCATGAGATGCATGAACACATGGATGTTGATGATTTCCTTCTTTTTGAACATGTATGTGTAATTAACTTGCAGGGTTGGTTGCTTTGACATGCATGTGATGCCATGTTGACTTGAAAGAAGTTAACTTGGTCTCCAAATGGAGATAATGATGAAAGTTTCATCTTTTGAAAAAGAGTCATAATGGTCCTTTTCTACATGCTTGGCTTAAGGATCATTTGTTTAAAGGCATGTTTTGTGGGCTTGTATCTAGTAAATCATTTGTATGTAGATGTAATACATGGAGGTGTTCACAAGATGTGAAATCTATTTCTTTTGTTGAAGCAGGAGTTTAGTCCATCTAGTTGTTGTCTGTATGCATGTTATTGTTAACAGTTGTTGTTGGCAGCTTGTCAAAAAGGTACAAATGAAAGTTTTGTACTTCACATTTGTTGAGCCACTTTGGATCAATGATCAAGGAAAAGAAGCTCAAACTACCTTCTATGACCATTTCAATAGAAGTTTTGCAGGAAGGCAAGGAGGAAGACAGTTCTTCCTAAGAAGACCAACCCATCCAGAGAAGGGAAGTGGTCAAAAAATTTGGTTCAGAGACACTATGCAAAGGCAAGTGTAGGGAGGCTAAAAGAAGAGGGTGAGTCACTTTCATTTACTACTAAGACAATATATCAGTGTTTTGGAGACCAAAAGTTCTCTTAGTGGGAAGGCGTGATCCAAAAATGGATTTTGGATAAACCTCTAAGTCTAAAAGAATTCATGCAAGAGGTAAAAGGTGTCAAATGGCACAAATCCTTTATAAATCAGAGGAAAATGAAAGTCGCAGGCTGCTTTCAAAAATAGTCTCATTGCAGGGATCCCTCCGTTCTGAATCCAACGCAAATTAAATGGGCGAAAACAGACTTCAGATGGGAAAGCTATCATAAAATGAAGCTGCCCTTTTTCAAAGGAAAAAGAGGCAAAATCTCTTGAATAATGGGTCTAAAAACCCTCTAACTCTTCCAAATCTCCCAAACGGGCAAGACCATCGAAAAAGGAGAAGTTATGGAGAAGGCGAATAACATTATCGGGCCTTAAAAACATGAAGAAAACCATGAAAGCAAGGCTATCAGAGGCTTAAACAATGGTTGCACAGGGGTTGTCAGATCTCGGCGATTAATGGTCCAGATCCGATTGGCATATCGCATCGACGGTGACAGGTGGATCGACAACCGCAATTGGCGTAGGCATGAACCATGTATATGGGAAGGCTGCGGGCTTATGTGATATGCAATTGCGACAAGTCGCATTGCAATATCGTGTCAGCACATTATAGTGGAGCGGGGCTGATACACACACACACACACACACACACACACATATATATGCCCGATGCGATGGTCGGACCCAACGGGGCAGTAAACGACATTTGATATATTTTGAAGTCCGTTGAAAAGACAATTTTACATGCATTTTTGCATATTTCGTTTAATAAACGAAAATCGAAGGGAAGCACGATGCGATGTAAACTGGACCTGAAAGGGTTCAGGAATGAAAATGTATAACATTTGAAATCCGCAAAAAACATGTTTGCATTATTTTCAATGTATTTTAAAATACAAAGGGGAAACCATGGAGCAGGCCAATTGCAATATGCGATAGCGATTCCTAGGCAGACCCGATGGTGCTGTAAAGCACAATTATGAATGTTTCAAGTTTGAGGAACAATGTTTCTGCGGATTTTTCCATGTATTGCAATGTTCTTTGTGTAAACACAGAGCGACCATTTTTTAAGGATTCAAAGCACCAATTGCCTCTTCGGTTACCAAATAGGTTGCATTCATCCCTGAGGGCGTTTAGTAATGATTGCTAATGCCCATAGATAGGATTTGAATGGACTGTGGGAGGAAGACAGGGAGCTCGAGGGGCACAATGAACAAGCAACACAATTTGGCTTTTAAGCCGTGAATGTCAAAGATTGTGGGCTGCTAAATTGTTGGTGGCCGAGTTGTTGTTGAAGGTTGTTGTTGGGGCTTTGCTATGAAGCAGAAGCCAAAGAGGCAGCGTAGAAGCAAAAGAGGTAGTGCAGAAGCAAAAGACAGCTAAGGGAGTCACTTGGAGTTCAAGTGAAAAGCCCAGAGAGAGTTGTAAACTAATAGAAGGCAGAAGGAAGCCAAAGCCGAAGAGCCAGAGAGATAGAGCCAGAATTGAGAGCCAGAGACAGAGCGAAGAGCCTGAACCAGAGCCAAACAGCAAGAGTCAGATCCAAGAGCTTGAACCAAGAGCAAAGAGCCAAAGCTTCAAGAGCCAGGGGATTAAATGTTGTCTAAACCCCCTGTTTTTCTGTAGAACAGCAGAAGTTGAGTCAAAGACTTGTAAAAGACTTACACCATAATCCCAAAGAGCCTAGTTTAGTTGACTAGAGCTCACAGATATATAGCCCAAGAGTTGTGGGTGAACTCCTAAGTAAACTATTGCCTCATGTGTTTGTTTACTGTTGCATTATTCGTTGTTATATGCATTTATATATATGTTCAAGAAAATTTAAATATTAGCATACAAAATAGATTTTAAAGCACTTAACAATTTAAAATAGATACAAGCATACACCCATATTCTCAAGCATTTCTTAATTCCGCATTGGTTAATCATTAAAGACTTGGGAATATTCAAGCTATAGAAGTGGGAGAGGTTCTTGTAAGTTAGACAAGAAGCCTAAGAGCCCCATTTTCAAATTAGGTGGTATCAGAGCTTAAGATTGATTAACCACACCTTTAAGAAGGTTACATCAGAATGCTTGATTGACAGAGAAAATACTGCTTGTCTAAAAGGTGTTTGAACAACAAGAGGCTGATTGTATGCTTGTTTGCAGATTGAATATTTGCTGAGTTTGTAGAGGTGAAGGGAAAGCTATTGATAGCTCAGTCCAGGAAGGACAAGAAGGAGAAGGGCTGAAGGCATTCTTCTATCCCAAAGGACCTCAAGGCAATCCAAAGCACAAGAGGTTTGTTGCAAGAGGTTGCTTAAATAAGCTCTTTATTTATCTTATTGAAGTTCTTTTTTGTTCATTTGCATAATGACAACTTCTACAAGTGAGTCTTCAAATTTTGCTCTCTTCACAAGACTCTTTGATGAAGACATGAAGTAAGAATTGTCCACCATGATGGATATGGTGAGATAAATGTATGAGGATGGAAGGAAGAGCAACATGCTTAGAAAGCAGCTGAATTCCATGAAGGAAGAGAAGCAGTTGCTTGCTGACAGATTGCAGGAAATGGAGAGGCAACTTCATATTGCAAATATGAATCTTAAGAGGATGCATGAGTTGGAAACACAACTCTTTGTTGCCCAAGAAGCCTTAGTCAAGTACCAGCTTGAAGAAGAGGTAAGCCATTGTAGTTTTTCTTCAAAATCCTCTGAGAATGCTTATAATGGTTCTTTTGAAAAACATACTAAAGGCATAGGTTCCAAGCTAATGTCCAAGATGGGCTATGAAGGAAAGGGCTTGGGAAAGCATGCACAAGGTATTGTTAAACCAGTAATGGTTGAGGAAAGGCCTAAATATTTGGGTCTTGGCTATGGACAGTCTTATGGAGATAGTTCCAAAGCTTCCATGAAAGCCATTGAAACAATCCCAAGAAGGAGTTTCATTTCATGTCCTCTACCTCAGAAGTGTGAAGGTTGTATCCAAGAGGAATATAATAGCTTGAAACATCAATTGTAGGATGCAGGTGTCAGAAGCACACACTTGAACTAGAGTTGGGGAGACTCTAACAGCCTTGAAGAGTTTGATGGTGTTCCAAAGGTACCCACTTCTTCATTTGCTTTACCTCCTCATGAAGGCAATAAAGTTGAAAGAGGCAGGTATAAATTTGGTTCTAATCATTTTCCTTTTGATTGTGCAAAGCATGATAAATTTCCACATAGATATGGGGAAAGAATTACTTGTTCCTTTTGTGGTTTGGATAACCATAAAGTTTCTAGATGTTAGAAGAGAATGGCCGCATACAGGAAGCAGAAGAAGTAAAAGAAGCAAGCAGCCAAAGGTCCATTGGACAAGGCAAATCATGCTATCAAGAGGATGCACATGCAATGCACTTACTGCCATAAGCAAGGACATCTTGCTACAAATTGTTGGACACTAAATCCAAAAATGCTTCCACCAAAGCTGAAGAAAATGGAAAGAGAAGATGGCAGAAATGGAAGTGAAGATTCCATGAATGATGTGTCTCAAAATGATTCACATGTTGATGCTGATGTGCAGGCAAGGGTAGTACCTTTGAAACGGATTGGTAAGGAACAGTTAGAGTTCTTATCCGATTGGGATTTCATGTCTATTAATGTATCTACATTATATTTTGTTTCAACTTCAAAAGTACAATGTGCTTAAGTGAAAGTTGAAGGACGAAATGCATGCATGAGCATGAGATGCATGAACACAGGGATGTTGATGATTTCCTTGTTTTTGAACATGTATGTGTAATTAACTTGCAGGTTTGGTTGCTTTGACATGCATGTGATGCCATGTTGACTTGAAAGAAGTTAACTTGGTCTCCAAATGGAGATAATGATGAAAGTTTCATCTTTTGAAAAATATTCCTAATGGTCTTTTTCTACATTCTTGGCTTAAGGCTTATTTGTTTAAAGGCACGTTTTGTGGGCTTGTATCTAGTCCATCATTTTTATGCAGATGTAATACATGGAGGTGTTCATAAGATGTGAAATCTGTTTCTTTTGTTGAAGCAGGAGTTTAGTCCATCCAGTTATTGTCTGTATGCCTGTTGTTGTTAACAATTGTTGTTGGCAGCTTGTCAAGCAGGTACAAATGAAAGTTTTGTACTTCACATTTGTTGAGCCACGTTGGATCAATGATCAAGGCAAATAAGCTCAAACTACCTTCTATGACCATTTCAGTAGAAGTTCTGCAGGAAGGCAAGGAGGAAGACAGTTCTTCCCAAGAAGACCAGCCCATCCAGAGAAGGGAAGTGGTCAGAAACTTTGGTTCAGAGGCACAATGCAAAGGCAAGTGTAGGGAGGCTGAAAAAAGAGGGTGAGTCATTCTCATTTACTGCTCATATCAATATATCAGTCTTTTAGAGACCAAAATTTCTCTTAGTGGGAAGGTGTGATCCAAAAATGGATCCTGGATAAACCTCTAAGTCTAAAAGACTTCATGTAAGAGGTAAAAGGTGCCAAATGACACAAATCCTTTGTAAATTAGAGGAAAATGAAAGTTGCAGACTGCTCTCAGAAATAGTCTCATTGCAGGGATCCTTCCATTCTGAATCCAACGCATTTTAAATGGGTGAAAATTGACTTCAGATGGGAAAGCTATCATAAAATGAAGTTTCCATTTTTCAAAGGAAAAAGAGGCAAAATCCCTTGAATAATGGGTCTAAAAACCCTCTGTCTTTCAAATCTCCCAAAAGGGCAAGACCACTGAAAAAGGAGAAGTTATGGAGAAGGCAGATAACACTATCGGGACTTAAAAACATGAAGAAAACCATGAAATCAATGCTATCAGAGGCTTAAACAATGGTTGCACAGGGGCCATCAGATCTGGCTGATCAATGATCTAGATCCGATCGGCATATCGCATCGGCGGTGACAGGCGGATCGGCAATCACAATCGGCGTTGGCATGAACCATGTATATAGGAAGGGCACGAGCTTATGTGATATGTGTTTGCGACAAGTCGCATTGCAATATTGCATCGACACATTACAGTGGAGCAGGGCTGATATATATATATGGCTGATGTGATGGTCGGACCCGACGGGGTGGTAAACGACATTTGATATATTTTGAAGTTTGTTGAAAAGGCAGTTTTACATGCTTTTTTGCATATTTCATCTAATAAACAAAAAGTGAAGGGAAGTGCGATGCGATGTAAACCGGACCCGAAAGGGTTCAGGAATGAAAATGTATAACATTTGGAATCCGCCAAAGCCATGTTTGCATTATTTTCACCGTTTCAATGTATTTTAAAATACAAAGGGAAAACCATGGAGCAGGCCGATTGCAATATGCGATAGCGATTCCCAAGCGGACCCGATGGCACTTTAAAGCACAATTATGAATGTTTCAAGTTCAGGGAATAGTGTTTCTGCGGATTTTTCCGTGTATTGCAGCGTTCTCTGTGTAAACACAGACCAACCATTTTTTAAGGATTCAAAGCACCGATTGCCCCTTCCATTACCAAATAGGTGGCATTCATCCCTAAGGGCGTTTAGCCATGATTGCTAACGCCCAGAGACAGGATTTGAACAGACTGTGGCAGGAATATAGGGAACCCGAGGGGGATAATGAACAGGCAATGCGATTTGGCTTTTAAGCCATGAATGTCAAAGACGTTGGGTTGCTAGATTGTTGGTGGCTGAGTTGCTGTTGAAGGTTGTTGTTGGGGCTTTGCTATGAAGCAGAAGCCAAAGAGGCAGCGTAGAAGCAAAAGAGGTAGTGGAGAACCAAAAGACAACCAAGGGAGTCACTTAGAGATCAAGTGAAAAGCCCAGAGAGAGCTGTAAAATAATAGAAGGCAGAAGGAAGCCAGAGCCAAAGAGCCAGAGAGCTAGAGCCAGAGCCGAGAGCCAGAGTCAGAGCCAAAATCCTGAACCAGAGCCAAAGAGCCAAAGTCAAAGCCAAGAGCTCAAACCAAGAGCCAAAGAGCTAGATCCAAGAGCTAGAGCTTCAAGAGCGAGGGGATTTAATAGTGTCCAAACCCCCTGTTTTTGTGTAGAACAATAGGGGTTGAGTCAAAGACTTGTAGAAGACTTACACCATAATCCCAGAGAGCCTAGTTGAGTTGACTAGAACTCACAGAGATGTAGCCCAGGAGTTGTGGGTGAACTCATAATTAAACTATTGTCTCATGTGTTTGTTTATTGCTGGATTATTCACTGTTATATGCATTTATATATATGTTCAAGCACATTTAAATATCAACATACACAACAAATTTTAAAGCACTTAATAGTTTAAAACAAATACAAGCATACACCCATATTTTCAAGCATTTATTAATTCTGCATTGGTTAATCATTAAAGACTTGGGAATATTCAAGCTTTGGAAGTGGGAGAGGTTTTTGTAAGTTAGACAAGAAGCCTAAGAACCCCATTTTCAGATCATGGTTATTGATATGATGTTAATGGAATACCCGTATAATGGGTAGGGTCCATCATCTTCTTCTTTACATGAAAATTTTAACTTCATAGGATAAACCACCTATGGTTTGTGGTGGTTATTGATATGATGTTAATGGGATATCCTTATAATGGATAGGGATTTATGGTTGATTACTTCTAGTATCATATTTCATTAATACCATCATCTTCTTCTTTTATGATGAAAATTTTAACTTCATATAACATGGAAAATGTACTTATCTATATATATATATATATATATATATATATATATATATATATATATATATAGATATATATATAAAAGCTTAGGACATAAATGCAAATAAGGACCATTGTGGCAATAGAGTTGGTAAGAATTTATTTTTTTAGAATTCACTTTTTAAGGTTGAAGATCAACCATGTAACTAAAAAAAACTTTCATGAATAAAAATAATAAAATCATCAATTTATAAAATACAAATAACTTAATCAATTTAATTACATTTTTTATTAAACAATAATAATAGAAAATATTCTTTTGAATATACACACAATATTTATAAAAATCAATTTTTAGTTCTGCTATATTAATCATTTTAAGTCTTAATTTAACAAGTCTTGATAAAAATCTAATCTCTCCAAGTGCAAACTACACACTTAAAAACATAAATTTAATGTATCAAATATTATTTGTTTGATTATAAAATTCAATTTACAATTTTTTCTTTTGAAATCTTATTTAACTGTTTTTGCACCTTTTAGAACAACTGCTAATAATATTTTGTAAGAAAAACTCCAGCTATGTCACTTGATGAAAAAAAATTGCCCCATGAATTTCAATAAATTCACTAAACCAACCTTGAAGTAACATAGAGGTACACTTGAAATTGCATATTAAAAATGCAAAAATGATTTACTACCCCAAATACAGCCTCATCAGTCTGAAGTAACATACTAGTAAAAAATTATCTTTTCAGATTCGTTTTTATATGGATTTACCAATTGATCTTTGCTAAATTTTATCACTAAATGGGTTGAAGTTGCACATTCTCATGGCACGTGGAAGAGAATTCTGTAATCTCGAAAATGTTTACTTCTCTCCAATTATAAAATCTATAAATATGATATCTACACTTCCGCCCACCAAAAACAATTTCGACCAGATTTCTATCAGAAATCAGGAATTTAAAAACATCAATAAAATAGAAATTTTAAATAGCTCCGCAAATTATATAATCCTTTTTTTTCTCTGTAAAAGCTAATTCTATTAAAAGGAAGGTAAAATAAATTTACAATGAGGCTGTAGCCTTAGCCGAGAACAACTAAGTTCCTTATGGGAAACATAACTACCCCATATTTGGGGAAACTAGTTTGGATTTTCAAAAAACCATGCTAAAGACCGAGAGAACAGCGACAAAACCGGAATGAAGTCTTGAGATGTCACCATCTGAAACAGTTGAGAAACAAGATAGAAATGCCTAACCAGAGAACTAGACACAAAACCACAGATAACAGAACCTGACCAATCAGCAGCAAAACTCTGAGGTGGCTCTTGGGAGGCCACATGGCGTTACATTGGGAAGTCCTGGTCAGGAGCCTCCTCGACAACTAGACACTCGTTTCCGTACCAAATCTCACCTTCTTTCACCACGTCACTGTCCGCTCTGCTAGCTGGAAGACCCGTTGCTTGAGGGAAGCTGCTCAAGCAGCCAGCAATGGCCTGCAGATTAGTGGCACCCTGAGCATTGCCACCTGGAATTTCCATAGCCGGAGGAGTGCCACTCGAGCTGCCAACAAAAGCCAACGAAGTTGTGTCTCCATGAGCGCTGACACCTGGGTGCCGAGTGTCGCCTCTAGAATCACCTTCAACCTTCAGACTGCCACGCCTTCATCTGACGGAGGTTGCTCAGAGCCCAAACAAACTTCCATTCTGCTAATGCTCTGAGGTGGCTCTGCAAAGATATGCGCAGGAGCACTGTGCTGGTCTTCTTCTTCAGAGAAGATGATTGTGACATTAGTCGTAATAATGGGCCGGTTCAGGTTGCTTTGGAACCTGAAATGGTTCGAATGGAACACTGAGTGAGGGTAGTGACGGCTAGGCAGTCTGGGAGGGAGAGCGCTGGCCTGAGAAGGAGGTGGAGAAACAGGTGGATGCAGTGGAGCTTCATTGTGCGCAGCCTGAGAGCAGGCGCTACCTCCTCGGTCACCTCCTTTGCGACTCCGCATGCGGTGATGAACCATCGCGCTGCAACGGATGAGAAGCTCTGGAGAATTGGGGGCTTGGAAGGAAAACAGAGAATGCACAGAGGCCTCCTGGGTAGGGTTCAAAGGGCAATACTTGGAATGGGAATAATGGAACCCCTTGCCAAAGGCAAGACAGTAGAGCAGGCAACAACTTTTCCTTGTAACAGTTCTATTGCAGGGAATTTCTGCTTGGAGCAGGCAAACGCTGAAGGACGGAGGGCAAGCAGATGGGTTGATGGGCGCCATATTAAATTGATCATTCTTCATTCCTCGGTCGGAGTGAGCATTTAAGATTTTCTGAAGGCTGGCTTGCTCTCGCTTGAGGTGAGTTTGTAGGTGCCAAGGCTGAGCCTCGGATGATGCGTTGGCCACCAGCTGGCTGGGCCGAGCGCCGTCAATCCATCTCCTTCACATTAATGTTCTAGGAATTCACTTGCATCCGGGTGCAAATTATATAATCTTACATGAGTTATATAAATTAAATAATCAGTAAAAGTTGAATATCAAAGCATGTACTTTATAATATGTTTTAAGTTGTTAAAACTATCACAACTATATAAATTAAACAAGTATAGGCATCAATTCATAATAAACACCAATATATATCTTATTGGTTAAAAGAAACATTAAAACTAACTCAATTATAATTTTATTTTAAATTATTATTGTTGTTATTAATTATAAAAATAATTTAATATATAAATTAAAATTGGGGAAAACTAATATATAATTTAAACATATATAGATTTTAAAAAGCATGGAACAATATTCTTAAACTTGAAGATTTGCCCTCATTTTACCATGGAGACTTTTAGTCTATAAATATGTTTTGTTACAATACCATGGTTTATCAATACCACATAACTGACCTCAAATAATATCTTGTTTAATTAATCAATTTCATTAAAAAAGACAAAAAAAACATGGCTATTAATTGGAAATAAATCTCAATCTTTGAATTGTATATATTACAATGAATATGAACCGATGACCTCTTAGTAGTAAAGGTGCTTTAAATTGAACTAATTTGGCAAGCATCAATACACTTTTGAGATTAAAGATATATACATTAAAAAAAAATCATGTAACAAAATTTTGATTAAATATAATTTAATATTAATAATTAATATAAATTATCTAATAATTTCTTACCATTGACTTTATTAATTACAATCTGACTAAAAACTAGTCGTTAAGGTTAGTTTTTATTAAATAATATTATATTCCTAACAAGTAATTCTAGAACTTGATGCATCTTGTGGCTATTTAATCACACTAATTAATCTGTTTTTTTCACCTTGGTCCTAAAAATGAACCTCATTGGTAAATAATTTTATGTGATTCATCAAAAAGATAGTCTCAAACAATTTTGTTAATAACATTATTTGTTAATTTTTGCAAAAATATAGTTTAGTCATAGGTAATTATTAAAATAGAATTAATTTAAAACAAATTATTAAAATATTAATATAATAGGGTTATTTGAAAAAAACATATATAAAAGCATTATAATTTTTCTTATTATAATAACGAAAAAAAAAGATTAAATAAATACACACAATCAAACAAAAATATAAATAGAATATGAAAAAAAACATAAATTAACATTATGTGTTCATCGAAAGACAGTCTCAAACAATTTTGTTAATATATTATTTTGTTAGTTTTTGGCCAAAATATAGTTTAGTCATAGGAATTTTTAAAAGAATTAATTTAAAACTTATTAATAGGTTTATTTGAAAAAAACATATAAAAAAAGAATTATAATTTTTCTTATTATAATAACGAAAAAATGATTAAATAAATAAACAAACAAACAAAAATATAAATAGAATATGAAAAACAAACAATAAAATAAAAATTACAAAGAAAGGGCATGAACCCAACTCTTAGTGTCCAACCATCATCCCTAATGAGATTTTTGGCATGCTTCTCAATTTCAATAGCCTCTCTCAACTTCCTATGGTGGAAATGGTCAATCTTCGCAATGATCTTAGAATCTTCAATGGAGACATGGAGCTTAGTTTTGCAATGACCTTAGAATCTTTAATGGAGACATGGAGCTTAGTTTTTTCAGCATGTTCAACAATAGTTGAGGAGCGGGAATGGTTATCCCTGATGTTTGTTGCATGTTCTAGAATCCTCAGATTAATGGAGCAACCAATTTCTCCAATGTAGGGAATCCCACATGAGCAGGGGATTGGATAAACCCATTTCATGTCTTTAGGGTTCACAAGATCCTTAACAAATCTAAGGGAGCTCATAATAGTATCAAGGGGCTTGAAGGTAGCAATGACATTATTCTTCTAAAGAACACAGACAATCTTATCAGTGGTTCCGAGGATGAATGGAAGAACATTTGAAGAATTTCCATCTCGAGATTTCTTAATCGAATAGCCTTTAATGGCTCTATAGCTATTGTTTTCAAAAACTTCCAGAAGGTTGGATTTCTCATCCTCTAGGTGGTTTTCATCCAAGATCCTCAGCGCACGAGTAGCAAGGGTGTTGAGAACTCCAACTTTTTGGGCTGAGAAATGGTGAGAATTGACATGAAGATATTGTTCAGTGTTGTTTTCAAAAACTTCCAGAAGGTTGGATTTCTCATCCTCTAGGTGGTTTTCATCCGAGATCCTCAACGCACGGGTAGCAAGGGTGTTGAGAACTCCAAATTTTTGGGCTGAGAAATGGTGAGAATTGACATGAAGATATTGCTTAGTGTGAGTTTTCTTGCGATAAGGAGCCATCATCCATTCTAGAGAGGAGAACATCAAGGAAAGGAAGGCTTCCATCAACTTCATCTTGATGAAAAACAGTAGAACCCCCTTGATGAAAAAGGATTCAGGGTCTCTTCATTTTCAAAATTTTTTACAACTCCGATCTTGGGACCTGTGGGTTATGGGCCCACGGATCATTTATGCTTCGCTTCTTGCCTTCTCGTGATCACCTCCAAAGAATCTTTAATCTATCCAGTAAACACTAACTCGCTAGGTTCATCCATATTCACACTTGTTCCGCCCCCGCGCTCAGGTTCAACAATATGAATCACTGGATTCGTCCACATTAAAATCATCATTCACAGGTCGCGAATCCAAAACAGTGGACTCTGTTTCTCCCTCATCCTCAAACTCTGCCAAGACAGAAAACGTGTCCCTTCTTCTTGTTTTTCTTCACGTCGCCATTACCAGCAGTAGCGCCGTCGCCATCCACAGATCCCAAATTTACATCGTCGGCATCAGAATCTTGAAATTTACCCAGCGGAGTTTCTTCCTCTGGACTGGAATTTTTATCCAGCCATTCATCGAGCTCTCTGCAAATGTAATATCCGAGGAGACAGCGTTGCAGAATCAATCCCACCTCGACTGCTCACTAATGCAAACGTTCTTCTTGGCCATGCAATTTCTTCAAGTTTTTTTTTTCATGGATAAAAATATCGATTTATTATATTTCTTTCAACATGATGAAAAAATGAAAGACACATTTATCAGCAACAAGAACTTGCTCGAACGGCTTTCAATTTTACATCGACTCGCTATGTTTTCTCAAATCCAAACTCTCACAAACGCATATAATTAAAAGAAACTTGTTTTCTAAAGTCCAAACCCTCACAAACACATCAAATTGAAAAAACCAAACCCTTACCCACACTGAATCCAGCCCCTCACAGACGAATGGAATCCCCTATGCCTGTAGCAGGCGTAGACTTGGACGCACAACAGAAGACTTCATATCCCCAGTAATTTTTGTTTCAGTTAACCAGAGATTTCGATGGCTCCAGAAAATAAAACAAAATGTTGGTAAACAATAAAAACATACAAAGACAGACTTAAATTCACTTCAAACTCATTTATATTATTTACAGAGTCGATTACAAGTTTAAGGCATCTCAACCTTAATCCAGATTT
>APFE030889947.1:99512-115485 GCA_000404065.3 Pinus taeda | reverse complement strand
TTTTGAAATGAAAGATTTGGGTGAATTACATTACTGTTTAGGAATTGAGGTATGGAGAGAACCTGGTAAAACTTTGATCACTCAAAGCAAATATACAAAGGAGATTCTTAAAAAGTTCAATATGACAGATTGCAAAGCTATGTCAACTCCCTCAGAACAGAATGCAAAGTTGTACAAAGAAGATGGATCGAAAGAGGCAGATGGAACATTATATCGTCAGTTAGTGGGAAGTTTGAACTGTCTCACCACTACCAGACCAGACATTGCATACTCAGTCAGTATCCGTAGTCAATTCATGGCTAAGCCTTCAGGAAATCACTGGAATGCTGCAAAGAAAGTTCTCCAATACTTAAAAGGGAACAGTGAATCTTGGTATTATGTATACTGATGTATCTGATGTTGCACTGACAGGTTTTTTTGATTCAGATTGGGCAGGAAATCCAGATGACAGACAATCTACCTCTGGCTATGCATTTCATATTGGATCAGGGGTCGTATCTTGGAGTAGTAAGAAACAGCCAACTATTTCTTTATCATCAACAGAATCAGAGTACAAAGCTTTGACCAATGCCACTGTGAAGCTATTTGGTTGTGGAGAATTCTTGCAAATCTTGAAGAAGCGCAAAGTGGTGCAACATGTATCAATTGTGATAATTAGAGTGCTATCAAATTAGCACATAATCCAGTTTACCATGCTAGAACAAAACACGTTGAGTTACAGTACCACTTTGTACGTGAGAAAATTGAGTCAAATGAAATTGGATTGATATTTTGTAACACCAAGGATAATGTGGCTGATATATTTACTAAGCCTCTTGGTAAAATCAAATTTGAAGTTTTTAGAAGTCAGTTAGGTATTGTAGAAAATCCATTTCTCCATTAAGGGAGGATATGAGAATAATGCAGAAATAGAATTAGTTGTGAGTGGTTGAACAGAATTAGTTGTGAGTGGTTAGGAATTGGTTGCACATATTCAGGAAGTTTAGGTGAGTGAGTTTCCTATATAAGTGTGATGTAATTGAGCAAATCAATTAATGAAGTTGTGTCTAGGTGTTTTTGAGGTGTATTAAATGCTAGCCCATGCGCGGTTGAAATTACAAATTCAACATAAACCATAGGGAAACCAAGGAGGCCTTGTCACACTAGAAAATCACCATTAGAGGGTCACTTAGGCTTCCTCCTCCAGCTACACGGTTTCCTTACCAACTAGCTCCACCACCTTGTAAGAACAAAGTAAAATAAGTTACCTCCAGACCATTAGGAGTTTTTCTTCTGCACCGAGGATTCCAAGTTGCAAGAACCAAACAAGCCCACTACCCTTGTATATTTCCACAGTGAGCAACCACACTTTGTTTCCATCCTATTCCTTCTCAATAGCTACCACAACTCCCAATACCATATCGAAATCCAGAAACACATGTCTGGTGCATTCAAAGCTAGTTGTCTTAACACTCATCCACTCCACACACAGACATTAAACAATCTCTCACACGAACTATTAACATTAAAATGGTACCAGTGCATAAGAAGACCTGAAAAGATGAGAAACCCGTCCCTTTCAACATATCTACTTGTTTTCACACCTAAGAAGTTGCCTCCAAATACTACTTTGATCTCACCCATCAAAAAAACTTAAATACATTTAAACCATTTTAACTATAAAACCTGAACGCTAGAATATCTTAAAAAAATATTAAAACCACGACTTTTTAATGCAAAAAGTGCAAGTGCTTTAACAAAAGGGGCGAAAATTAAAACCACGACTTTTTAATGCAAAAGGTGCTTTAACAAAAGGGCTTTCAAAAGGGGCATAAGGACTTCAACAAAAGGGGCATCTACGTGTAGTTAACAAAAGGGGCATCTATGAGGTTTGAATTAATATGAGTTGTGTCTCGAAAATAGTGAATTGATCCGTTGTTATATTTAATTAATTGACTCTTCGGAACACTAAATTTATTTGCCTCTCGAAAATATTGAATTTATTAGGTTGTTATTTTGGAATTTGCTTAAAATGAAAGTTAAATTGAAATATTCAATTTATCATGTTGTTATTTTCGAATTTGTTTAAAATTAAAGTTGAATTGATATGTGAGCGTTGTTATATTTAAAAAAAAATAGTTTATTTTTTATTTAATTTGTTTAAAATGTTGTTGGTATTTATTAAAATAAAAGTTAAATTTTATATAGGATATAGTGAATTGATTATGGTTAGTTTACCATGTGTATGGTTTGAGTATATCCACTCAACAGGTGCGTTTTCTCATTGATTTTTCTTGCGCTATTGTCATGCCACGTCTTTGAACATGGAACGCCCTCCATGCATGCATCCACGCTGACATTTGTTCCTTGAGAAAGGATTTCTGCATGCGGTGCCAAATTTCCACTCCACCCTTACCTGTTGTCTCGTATTTAAAACAGTGTCTTGCAAGGAGGAAGTTTTTTTTTGCTCTCTCCCTTCCCCCCTGTGCGCTCCTTGCACAGTGGTGGGTTTTGTGTCTAAATCCTGTTATCTATATCACACCATCTCCTCCATGGACTTTTCATCTTATCTACCTTATCGTCAGTCCCTGCTTTTTGGTTTTTGGTGTGACGACATTTTTCCGCTGCACTCTTTTCTCGGCATGCTCGCGGCTCCACGTCAGTGAGCTTTCCTTCTTTTGAATTATACAAAAATCATTGCGTAGAAAGGTTTTTTCTTTAACAATCATAAAATGACGTTTGAACTATGTTCTTGGTTATCAGTTTGAAGCATTTTATCGAGGTTTTTCATGTGCTTATGTTTTGAAAGACTGATTTTATTATAAAGAAGACCTGTCTGTTTTTTTTCTCTACTATAATTTTGAATGTAAATGATGGGGTCTGTAAACCCAGAAGTTTACGGGTATCCATAAAGAGGTGAATCCAACATGTCTGGAAAGTCATTCTTAAACTAGTTATGGTTTTCAGCTTTAAAGATTCAGAATTATATAGTTATTTCAAAGCCATGCACAGATGTTCGTTTTAAATTGGGTCCATGGTAGTGTATTTGTGGTTTGTTTTTTTGCTGCGTAGTATGTCCTGAAGAAGCTTCGTGAAGGGTTTTCTCCTGGGTTCTGTCTGTTTTACTCTTTATTCTTGGATGCTTGTTTGCCACCTTTCAACCCCTCCTGGTTTTTCCGAGCTAGTTTTAGTTTGCCACCTTTCGACCCCTCCTGATTTTTTTAGGCCGGTTTTCTCCTCGGGCATTCGAAAGTTATCCAACTGTTCACTCATGGTGATGTCACTCTGAAGTTTCTCCTGAATAATTATTATCCTTGGGTTACAGCTCATCCGGATGTATTAACTTGGAGCCGTCAATTTTCAAAATTCCTTTCCCCTTGATAGAGTCCTGCTCTTGATGAGGTCATCTCTTTTAAAGATAGAAGGACAGATGGCTTTCTCATATCTTTTTTTATTTTTTGGGAAGAGAGTCCTTTAGTTCTCGAGGTTTCCTTTGTTAGTTCTATAGTCAGAAGACTGCTTTCCTATCCCTCTCTCTCCAGGCATCTTGTTCAGATGTGGGTTGTACCTCCTTGTCGAGTTCATATCTAATTTGGATTCTAGTGGTACCTATGAGGTAAGAGTTGTTGGCTCTTTCGATTATGGAGTTTCCCTTCAACATATCTGCTACGGAGGCAATGATACAAGCTGCCATCATTGCAAAATCCGCCCATGAAAAAGCCAGGTTGTCATCCAATTGGCAGTCCACTCTGGAGGACCTGCTGATTAGGCCATCGGTCCCACTAGTGGACGTGCGTGGTTGTGACCGGCATAAGGGAGAACCTTCGCGATCTTCCAAACGAAACAGAAATGATTATTTTTGGAAGGATCAGGATGAAGGCTCATTTCAGAAATTCAAAAAACCGGTCAAGACTGTTCCTCCTCCCGCTGCCATAAGATTAGATAGTTCCCACCTTGCAGATCGTATTACGAGTCTCCAAGAAAATGCCTTGATCGGGCGTTGGCACTTCCCGGAAATGAACGACTCTATAATGAGAAGTTGGCTCGTGTCCCAATGGAAAACGCTAATAGGGTATGTCCCTATCATTGCTGGCCTTCTAAAGGACTGGTATTGTTTTCATTTTTTAAAGTCAAGTGATTTGGAATCTATTCTAAAGCATCAGTGGGTGTGCAATCGTAGCTTCCTGGTATTGCACAGATGGTATATGGGTTTTAATCCGCCAAGAAATACCCCTTCAAACAACTTCATTTGGGTCAAGCTCCCCGGTTTGCCTTTGGAATTATGGTCAAAAGAAACCTTGGTTGAGATTGGGAATGCCATTGGAAAGTGTGTTTACGTGGATCCATGGTGCCTTGGAGAAAAAGATAAGAGAGTGGCGTGGGTATTGATTGATAAATCATACAGGGTAGGTTTTCCGGAACATATTGACATTCACTGGAGGGAGCTGAAAATCAGGCAGAGGTTGGAATTTTGGGGGGTTCCTTTTAGATGCTCAGCATGTCATCACACAGGCCATTTAATAAAGAACTGTTCTCGGCGTTTTCATAATAGTCGGTAATTTTAGGGAGCTCATCATATAAAATCAAATTTTGGTAAGGTATCCACACCCTACCCGGACTTGGGGTTTTTTCTATCTTCAATAAGTCGGTCCTCCTATGGAACAGAGGACTTATAGGCGTCTTCACCTGTTGAACCTCATAGCCATCCTCCACAATCTAAACCTCTCTCTCTTGTGGAGCCTATTTCCCCTTCAATGCCTCCTTTAGAAGACGCCCCCTTTTCGCTCATATCCCCACCCAAGCATCCCATTGAGACAACCTCTGATCATGAGGTTCCCATTTCGCCTCTGATTCCTCCTCCCTTCGTAAACTATAGCAATGAAATTATCATTATTCATTCTTCGCCATCTCCCATTGTGTCTTGTTCTCAGAAAGGGAAAGGTAAGGAAACCCTGATTTCTCCCACCCCGGTGAACTCTCTGACTTCTTCACCCACTAATTCGAGAGGTAGTGATTTGGATTTCTTGCTTTCCAAGAAGGCTTTGGAGCTTAAAGCCCTCACCACCCATAAACCTGGCTCCAAGAAATCTCCTCTCATTAGTCCAAATTCTGCCAACAGCATCATGGTAAGAAGGAAAAATGGTAGCGACAGTAGACACTTTAGAGGAAGGGGTGAGGGTGTGGGCAGGGGTATCCGTAACTTGTCACTTGTTGATGTTCCTATTGTAGATATGACTGATGAGAGGCCTCTTAGAGAAAATAGGGTTGAGAAGCTATCAAAATGAATTTTGTGATATCAACGAACATTGGGGGGATGGGGGCATGGAAATTTTTTTTGGAGTTAAAATATCTTTTCATCTCTGTTAGTCCCAAGATTATCTTAATCCAAGAAACAATGCATGCCTCTTCTATTGCAATATCTTATTTTAGGAAAATGTTCCCTTCATGGTATATATTTGTTGTAGAAGCAAACGGCCTCTTGGGTGGATTAGCAGTCCTATGGGATCTGGTCTGGATCAAGGCAAAAACATACAGTTGTGTGGTAGGAATTTTGATTTCGGCTCAAATTAGGGTCATAATTTTCCCATAAATATGTTAAATGTTTATGCTCCTTACAGGAATATAGCATCGTTCTGGGAGAAACTTTTTGTTTCTGAAGTTCTTGACATTGAAAATTTACTGATTGTAGGGGACTTAAACTTCACTTTAAATATGGATGAAATTTGGGGCTTAAACAAGAGAAAGGACCCGTTGGCCGAAAAATTAAAAAATGAGTTGTTGTGTAGGAATTTTGTGGATATCCTCCCAGCTCAGATGCATCCGACATGGGAAATGGAATATCTGATAAAGCTTATGTCGCAAAGAGGCTTGATCGTTTTCTTCATGTTAGTTTAATTGACAAGATGGGCATGCCTTTTTCATCGATTGAAAAGGTGTTTACTTCTGATCACAGACCGATAGTGTTGGGGTGGAAGGAAAAAGGATTTAGGAAGGGATATTCCTTCAAATTCAATAGGACGTTTCTCGAAGACCCAACTTTTAATGATCTCATTAAAAAAATCTGGTGTGAGCTGCTACCTTCTAATCCACGCTCGATCTTTATGACTTTCAGAGATAAAGTGGATTTATTAAGAAAAGAGGTCAAAGAGTGGAAATTTAAGAAAAGGAAACCCAATAGGTCTGACCTTCGGAAATTCAAAAGGAGTTAGATTATGCTTTGGAAGCCATGGCATCAAACAACATATCTTTTCAAATGAGAGGCCACATAAAGGAGTTACAAAGGAAGAAATAAAAAATATTAGAATAGGAGGAATTATCTTGGAGGCTGAAGAGTAGGGCTTTGTGGCTAAGAGAAGGGGACAAGAACACAAAGTTCTTCCATAAATTTGCAAGCACAAGAAGGGAAAAAAAATCAATCTGGAAAATAAGTGATGGAAGTGGGGGCTTTTTATATTCCCAAGAAGAAATCTCAAAGGAGGCAATGAGATATTTTGAAAAACAATATAAGAGAATGGAAAATAGGTCCATTCAAGATATTTTGTGGGGCATTGATGTGTTTCCTCAGATGTTCAATGAGGATACAAATAATCAAATCTTTCATCCTGTTACTAAGGAACTGCTGAGAACTCTAAAAGCCTTTAAAAGGGACAAATGCCCTGGCTCGGACGGGTGGTCAATAGAGTTTTTTTGTCACTTTTTTGACATCATCAAATCTGACCTACTAAAAATGGTGGAAGGGTCCAGGATGTCAGGGAGCATTAACGAGAAAACAACATCCACCAATATAGCTCTCATCCCAAAAAAAGAAAATTCCATCTCTTTCATGGATTTCTGTCTGATCTCTTTGTGTAATATATCTTACAAAATAATATCAAAAATTATCGTAGACAGGATCAAAGGAACTCTGTCACAATTCTTAACTAAGAATCAACATGCCTTTTTACAGGGGAGGAACATTTTAGACGTGGTTGCTACAACTCAAGAAGGTATTTTTGTCATTCAGGCTAAAAAAAGCAATGTTGTCATTCTAAAAATTGACCTCTGTAAAGCTTATGACTGCATGGATTGGGCATTCATAAGATGTTTGCTAGCAAAGTTTGGATTAAGAGCAAACATGATCAACTAGGTCATGGCTTGCATAGAAAAGGTAAATTATGCAGTCATTGTCAATGGGATTCCATCGGCTTTCTTCCTAGCACCTAGAGGCCTCCGCTAGGGTTGCCCCTTGCCCCCTCTTTTATTCATATTGGCCATGAATTCCCTCAGTCTTCATATAAACAAGGTTGTTGAAGAAAATAGGTGTTTCCCAATGAAAATATGCAGGAACATTTCTACCTCGCACAATTTCGTCGATGATGTTATTTTATTCGACATTTTATGCAGACTAACATGGATGCGTTATTATGAAATTCTTCAAAATTTCCAAAAGGCATCTGGCTTGCAGATAAATAGTTCGAAGTCTATTATTTATCACAGTGATATAAACCAGGAAGAGACGGCCTGGTTATCTGATCTATTTGGGTTTGAAGTGCAATCCATCAGTATGGGAATCAAATACCTGGGTTTTATGTTAAAAGCAAATAGTTACTCAAAGACAGATTGGTTGTGGATTCCTAAGAGATACTTCAAGAAGATATCAGTGTAGGAGTACAGAAGCCTTTCTTTGGCAAGGAGAGTTGTATTGGTGCAATCGACTCTAAATCGGTTGGAAGTTTACTTGGCACATCTGTTTTTTCTCATTGCGTGCATCATTCAATCAATGAAAAAACTCACCGCAAATTTTATCTCGGGTGGACAGGTAGGGAAACGGAAATATCACCTCTCGAAGGTTTCTATATATCTGCTCCAAAAAGCATGGGTGGCTGGGGTCTGTTAGACATGAGGTCTTTTGGGAAGGCCCTTCTTTGCAAGACTTTGTGGATAGGGATATATGAGAAAGGTATTTGGAGGAGCATTATACAGGAAAAGTATATGGGCAGAAAGAACTTATCATTTTGGTTCAGAAAAGGAAGGATAGGACCCTCACATGGTTCTTCGATTTGGTTGAGCCTTAGCAAAATAGAAAGAATGTTCCTGAAGAATCTAATATGGCGATTTCAATCGAGAAAAAGGATTTTGATAGGAAAAGGAAATTTTTTGTGTGGCAAAGAGGAGGTCTGCATTCGTGAATCCTTATTGATTTTTCTACACAGGAAAGGCATTTTCTTCTGGGACGGTGTGATTGCAATATGGCAAGGCTCAATCCCTATCTAGTGTGATGCTGAAAGTTTGCAAACGTCGGGTGATATAGCTATGTCATGGGATCATATCAAGTCAAAACTCGGGAATTGTGGCATTTTTCGCTCGTGAGAGCATGATTGTCTTATATGGTGAAACTCAAATGGGGAGGGTTCCATTAGGGTAAAAGATATATATCTGAATTTGATTAGTGATAGATATTTTTCAAGTGACTCTACCTTCTCGTATATTTTCTGGAAATATGGATGTCCATCAAAAATGGTCTTTTTTGCATGGTTGTCCTTCCATAATAAGAATATTTCGTGGGAGAATTTAAAAAAGCGTGGATGGCATGGTTCGGGTATATGCCCCATTTGTAGATCTGTCGAGGAAGAAAAATTTCATTTATTTCTAAATTGCAAGGGCACTCGTCAAATATGGCTGCTCCTGGAGAATTATTTTGGGATTTAGCAGATGTCTCACTCTTCGATCATGGAAGCTTTTATATGGTGCAACAAACAAAGTGCCTCATGGAGATCAATATTTATCATTACATTCTGGTGTAATTGCAAGTGGCGGAATAATTACATCTTCAATGACAAAATAGTTCTCATGATGGAAATTTTCTATCGATAAATGCTCTCTATGAGGAAATTCCGCATTCCTCTCCCAAGAAGAAGGAGCTGTATGGTAAAAATCTCCCACAGGTGTCTTCTTCTTTGCCTAGAGCATTTTTTGATGGTGCTGAACAGAATGGTATTTGTGGCTATGGTTTTCTTATTTTAGCAGACGAAGACAGTCTTTTCTATATTCATTGGAATGGGGGGAGGGGTACTAATATTATGGCTAAGGTGATGGCTCTCGCAGGTCTCATGAACTTGTGTCTCTTTTTAAATCTTCAAACTGTTTCTATTTTTGGGGACTCAAAAGTTTTGGTGGATTATGTTGCTGGGAAAAATACCATCTCCAAGCCTCATCTAGTGCAGTGGTTAGATCAGATCAGGTTCATTTGGAGCTTGGCTTAGTAAATTACATCTGCAGGAAACAAAATCAAATGGCTGACTCCTTATCAAAAAAAGGTCTTCAAGCTGCTCTAGGGTTGTGGCATCTTCAGGTTTCCTCTGATGGAAAATCCTTTTCCATACAGGAATTTTTCCCTCCCAATTTCTAATTTTTCTCTAAAAGTTCTCATAGTTCTCTCTCTTTTTACTTCTTTTCTATAGAAGATGCTAGTTTCTATGTACTATGTGTTTTTGTTGAACAGGATTCATCTCAATCTCTCTGCGTACTTCAGATTGCATACAGTTTCTCTTGTCTTTGCATGCTGAGGGACGTTATACTGATCTTGGTTTTTGTATATGGTCTCATTTCGGCGCTTGTTTTTCCTTTTTTTCTCTATCGTCATGGTTGTCTGAGGCCTCATCTCGCTATATCAAGATATGGCTTTACTGATGGTTCGGTTTCATTACCTTTGGAACATATGCTATGTTTTGACTGAATGTACATTTGGACTCTTTTATATTTCTTATACAAATACAATTATGCTTTTTCTGTCCTGAAAAAGAAAAAAAATAGTGAATTGATCATGTAGATATGGTTATATTTAATTAGTTTACTTCTCAAAATACTAAATTTATATTTGATTGGGCGAAATATTGAATTTAAAATCATAGGTAAACTAAATCAAGTTCCCAAAACCACTACCATACGAGTCTATCAATTTTGATGTTTTCCACTAGTCAAATTAAAGATTGATTTGCCATATTTTATTTATATATTTTTAAATCCAGATGAATTTAGTCTCTTTTAATAATTAATAATTAATAATTTTATTTATTTATTTACTTATTTATTTATTTTGATTTATTTCATGAGTCAAATTTTTTAATTTATTATTATTATTATTGTTATATCATATCATCTAAACATTTTTGACTAGATCAAATTACATAAAAAAAAAATAAACATAAAACTAATAGTAAGTAAGTATGAAATATATTATATATATAAATATATATATAATATATATATATATATATATATATATATATATATATATAATAGATAAGAGATCCATTTTAAGTGAGGATCTACCAATTTCCCATAAACGCAAACTTATTTTAGAGTGAAAATATATTTGATCCTTGTCTTGTTGTTGTAGATCCACGAGTAAGATGGATAAACATTGGTTTTATTTTATTTTTGTGAAAAAATATTTACATAATATAACCTTATAACATCTATTCTATTTGAGTTGAAGAGACTCAATCATCAACTAAATACCAACATAGATCCATCTCGAATCTACCAAGCTTAGCCTTGAGAGGGATCCAATCTCTTGAGATGCAAACCTATTTTAGAGTGTAAAGGAATATGATCCCTCTAAGTGGTTGGTAAGTATGGATCTAGAATGATTTACATTTTAAAGTAAATTGTATATAATAAAATAAAAAACCTTCATAAAATTTGATACTCAAGTTATTTCACCCAAATTTACCATTTACATTTTATTTTTTAAATTTCATTATACTTAAAATAATTCAAAAAATAAATAATTTATGAATATTGATATCTAAGATATTCCACCAAAATTCATATTTTACATCTAAAAAAATTCAAAATTTAATAATTTGTATATATCACATTGAATTTAGTGTAATGAATAAAAAAGGATAAAATTTAAAAGGAAAATTAAAATATTTGGTAAAAGTCATAAACATTTAAGATATTCAACCAAAATCCACAAGTTATATTCCACCAAAAAAAATTATATTCCACCACCAAAATCAGTGATTCAAAATTTAACTATTGACAGTATACACTTAAAATCCTAATCCTTATTTATGACATCAAAATCCTAATCCTTATTTATGAGATCAAAAACTTATACTATAGAGAACCATTAACACCTACTCTGCCAAACAACTCACTCACTAAAAACAGATTACAACTGAACAAACATTAAAGTTGTTCTTTTAGCATGTATGGGTTCATTTTGGATTACCCACTTCCATTGTATCTGATCGAGATTCCCAATTTGTTGGGATGTTTTGGTCAAGTCCGTGGGAATTGATGGACACCAAACTGAAGAAGAGCACAGCCTTTCATCCACAAACAGATGGCCAAACAGAGGTGGTCAATCGAACAGTGATCTAGTTGCTCAGAGGCTATTCCAACAAGCATCCCAAGCTTTGGGATAAACATTTGTGTTATGTGCAACATGCTCACAATCGGGCTAAATATCCTTCTACATAGAGATTTCCTTTTGAGACCTGATTTGGTTTCACACCAAGGTCTCCCTTGGATTTTGTCTTTGGTAAAGAAATAGTGGTTGATGAACACAACGATGTGGACAAGGCAACCAATTTCATTGAACGAATCTAAGAGATTCACCAGGTAGCACAGGAATAGATGGAAAAGAGCCAAGCCAAGTACAAGGCAAGGCATGATAAGCATCAGATTGAGCATAGTTTCCAAGTTGGCGATCAAGTCTCGTTGTATATTAGCAAAGATAGAATGCAATGTGACGGTAAGAAGTTGAAGCCAATAAGGTATGGACCTTTCAAGATACTTGAGAAAATTAGTGAGAATGATTTTCGCCTTGATTTGCCAGCTTACATGCACATGTATTCAGTAGTTAATGTAGAAAGCTTGAGACTATTTGAACCTTCATTTATTGAATATCCCAAAGAGTAGAGTCAATTGCCTTGTATTGACGATCTGTTGCCTGAATATCTCAATGAATTGTAGGAAGATACAGTTTTGGACAAGAAGGTGAGAACTACACACAGAGGGGATGTTGAGTACCTCATGGTTGGACTCAAGGGTTCAAAACCAAGAAGTGCAAGATGGATAGAAATTGGGCAAGCGAGGAATCTATATCCTCACTTGATTGATGCTTAGAAACCAAATTTTGGTGGTCCAAAGGGTTTTTCAGTGGGAAGGTGTGATCCAAATGGGATCGTAGAACCCTCTCTAAGTTTTCATGAACTCTTTAAAAATTATGCCAAAGGTTACAAATCTTGTGAAGATCAAGCTTATCGAAGGTATCCTCATAACAGTTGCAATTTGTGATCAGCGTGGAGCAATGAGGACTGTCGGTCAAGTGCGCAGATTGTTGGCCCATGGTAACATGCGTTATCACAAATTAGAAAATCCAGAGGCCATTTCGAGAAATGAGGGTCGTTTCTAATATGCGATTAGCCACAAGTCACTAATCGCATATTGTATGGAAAACCCCTCGGAGAAGGAAAGGCTACTAGCACCCAGACCCGAAATACAGTAAAATGCAACGGATATCATTCTGATTCTGTCAGAAGCGGCATTCCGTAAAAACAAGCAGGATATCGAAAGGGCTTCGAGTAGTAAGCGGTTTCAACTGAGTCCTGCCTGATGCCATATAATGGTTGCCACGCATCCGGCAGAAGAGAGAGAAACCGTTCACATCGAACAGGTAAACCTCATGCTACTTAGCCACCCAATATGAACAATGACCGTAGGATCTGGGGCCCCTAGATCAACGACAGAGATGCATTCCGATGGATGACCAGATTTGACGAGGTTAACAGGCAGAGTTGTATAGCATTTGAAGTCCGATATGGACGATGCGTTGGCAAAAGGTCGTGTTTTGTGGCCATTCTTGGAGTTAACAGAAAAAAACGGGTGTTTCAAATATGTCCAAGAGAACTGACACTCATTTGTTATGAAATAGGTGGCCACCTCCCTGTGAGGCATTATACAGTGACTGATTATGTAGGACAGAGGGAATTCAAATGGACAAAGGTAGGGGAACTAGAAAGTAGGGAAGCGAAAATGAACAGTCACGAAGCAGATTGGATTTAAAGCCACCAACTAACAACGAAAGCAACAAGCAGTAAGATAAGAGCAGAGAGCAGTAGGCAGTAAGCCAAACGCGGAGAGAAGAAGTCGAGCTAACCTACAAAGGCAAAGGCAGCATCGAGCCAAAGTTAATACAGAGACAAAGAGTTTGAGAGAGTTTGTGCACTCCAGAAAAGGCTTGAGAGTTTCCAGCACACTCCTCTTTAATGCCTGTCATGTATGAGTTTTAGATTGGGCTCATACTACTATGACCAATAGAGGTCCAGAGTTAGTAAAGAGAGTCTGTGTACTCCAGAGACTTGGGGTATCCAAGTATAGTCTTGTTGATTTGTATTTGTTGAGTGAGACTCAAATTGAGCTCACTGTTGTAAAAACTCTGCTTTGAAAACATAATAGAGAGGCCACCACTGAAGGCTGGACCAAGAGACGTAGCCCAGGAGTATTGGGTGAACTCCTTGTTAAACTTGTTGTGATTATATGTTTGCCTGTTATGTTTTCTTTAACTACTTCATTGCCTGTGTATTTTGCAATCTTATCGATCTGTTGCATAAAATATCATAGGCACATCCATGCACATGTGTTTGTAATGCCTTATTAATTGTCTTAGATCAATTTCAGATCAAGTGGGACTTTTTGGAAGCTTTTCTTGGTTTATTCGGTTTAATTTATTTAAAATCCCGCAGGAATTTATTAAAATCACAAGGTTGATGGGTAACCCTTGCACAATTGAAGTGCCCTAGGGGTTTTTAAGGATGCCTACTCCATATATACACTCAGAAAACTAGTTTAATTAACAAAAATCATGATTTCACCTCAAATTTCTCTGCCGAATTGGAATTTATTAAAATCACAAGTTTGATGGGTAACCCTTGCACAATCAAGTGCACTAGGGGTTTTTCAAGATGCCTAATCCATATATACACTCAAAAACCCAATTTAATTAACACAAATCATGATTTCACCTCAAATTTCTCTGCCTAATTTCGTCACTGAAAAGTCTAAAAAGTTGCACTAAAGGTAGGCACCTAAATTTGTCCAAAAAGTTGAACTAAACACAAGTCCCTAAATTTAGAGAAACATCTCATTTATTTGAATATTGAATTTAAAACCATTGGTACACTAAACCAAGTTCTCAAAACCACTACCATATGACTCTATCAATTTTGATTTTTTCCAAGTCAAACTAAAAAATTATTTGTCATATTTATTTATATATTTTAATTCTAAATTAAATAATTACAATCCCAAAATCTATGGTAAAAATTAAATCTCTTGACATATTAGAAAGTAAGATGAATTTAGCCTCTTTTAATTATTAATAATTAAAATTATTATTATTATTATTATTATTGATGTAATTTCATCTACTCATAATGTTTTAATTTATTTTTATTTTTAGTTTTATATTATATCATCTAACATTTTGACTAGATTAGATTACATAAAAATAAAATAAACATAAAATTGAGGGAAATATTATAGTTATATTGCAGGTAGTATATATGTATTAGTAGAGAGCAAAGAGATTACACACAACATAAATCACACTCATTGTTTATTGATCACATAAAGTAGTTACATATATAAGAATTAGATCAGAATTAGATCACCGACTTCTAAATGATAAGATCCGAAGAAGGTGGATCTATGACTCATAGCCAACTCATACACATAGGGAAATAGCTAATCACATCTAGAGACTCATAATGACAACTCAAAACAACACATGGAAGCATTACTTCCAACACCCTCCCTTAATGCTTACATGGAAAATATTGAAAACACATATTAAAAAAACAAGAATAATCTTTGTGTGACTGGTCTTCATCAACACTCACGTCGAATTTGGAATCTCACAAAGAATGCTCTTTCAGCGCCACATCTTTGAGCTGTCACTTGAACTCCATTTAAAACGTAACCACCTCAAACCATTATTGATGAACTTTACATGATCAACAATATTGACACTTGAACTTGTCGGGGCTTCCGCGATAAGAGCCATCAAGTAATGAACCATCCTATGGACCAACCACCATATGTTGGATATTTCACTTTCGGCTATCGGCTATGTGTGTTCAAAATTTGATCAATCAACTTGAACTTAATAGCACACTAGAATTGATGTTTCAGACACCAGGGCTTCCAGTTTAAGAACCACCAACCCTTTTTATAACCAATAAAAACACAAAGACCAACCGCCAGAATGTACAGAGACAAAATCAATGACTGCTCTTTATTGATATTTGCAAATTAGATCAAATATAATAATAACAACTTTGCATATTGGTATTTTCCATCATATCTATTGCATTTAGATCTCGATCTCTCAATAACCAATAACACAATGTTTTATTAGTTCAGATCTAGAAAGAAAAATGCCAACATTCCACCTATATGCCCCAATTGTACATATTACACCGTCTGATAATCTCAAGAACCACCATTTAAAATATGTAGTCATTTCTCTCAATTGTAGATCCACACTAGATCAAACCAAATCTATGTTGATCCAACTTCTTCATAAGTAGATCTGCTCTTCTTTTACAAAGATTTGTCCACAATGGAACTTCACAAAATAGCAAGAACATTGGATCTTCGTAATTCTCCTTTGCATACAATTATCCACAGTCCACACACAAATCAATTATTCATACAAACTATAGATCAAACACTCTATTAAACTAATCTATGTACAAAGGAGTATCATTGCTAAAATTGCATGAACTCAACCCATCTTTTGAGAGAGTCAAGGTTGAACCAGATACCATGTTAAAAAATAGAGAGAGCAAAGATATTATGCATAACACAAATCACACTTATTGTTTATTGATCACACAAAGAAGTTACATATATAAGAATTAGATCGTCGACTTCTAGATGATAATATCCAGAGAAGACTGATCTATGACTCATAGGCAACTCATGTAGGTTTTAACCC
>APFE030889947.1:20270-88182 GCA_000404065.3 Pinus taeda | reverse complement strand
AGTAACATAATGATAACATAACATGACAAGATCTCTTCCACACTAGGCTAGAGAGAGTCGTCTTCAACTGTACATAAATTTAATTTAATTTTTATTTTTATTTCATTTGACCTAGTAAACATATTTAAATAACATAACATGACAAAACATTACAAGATCACTTCCACACTAAACTGGGAGAGTCTGGCCATAATTATATAGCTTATAAATATTCTAATTAAAAATATAAAAATTTCAAAAATAATACATACCTTTCTTTTGAATTATTAAATTTAATATTTTTTCTATATTGAAGTAATAAAATTTAATTGAAATTGTAAACCAAACAGTTTAATTAAAATATTACATTCTATATTAACAATACATAACCATAACAATGCATACTCAAGTCTTGTCATTTTTCACTTTCCAACAGTTGTGTTGTTATGCAAGAGACATCCAAGTCTCTTTGTATCTTTCGGCTCACGCTCACTCTATATATATTGTATTTGTATGCACTAGACATCCATATATTTCCCATCTCTTTGGCACTCTCAGTGAGTTCAACTTTGGGAGAAAGAGAGAATTTATTCTATTTTGGAAAAAGAGAGGAAGCATGGGGTGCCAACAATTTACTTGATTTTATTTATGATTATCAGTATTTTAGGGAAGTTGTGCCAATAGAATGGCATTACAGAAGGGAATGCAAGTAGAGATTCTTTTTTTAGTGATGCAATTAGGAGCTTCCTATAAAAGGAATTATAGAGGATCTTGGGCTAAGGGAGTTCTCTTAGACATTACAAGAGGAATTTGCAAGTTAAATGTGAACAAATATCTAATTTATAATGACAAGTAATTGATAAAGGTGAAGAGGTTTATAGGGGATGTTGGAGATTCATTTGTGGAGTTATATGTGGGTTATGTAAGACCCACTCAACCCCCTAGGTTGTTCCCTCTTGATTTCTTAGATGGAGTAGTAGTGGAGGCCTCGGAGACAACTTTTTGGTGGTCTGGTTTCATAGTGAAAGATATTTCATATCAATGTCACAAGTTTTGGTTGGTTTCCTTCCCTCACACAAACATTCTAACAACATATCCTCTATCCACCTTACATCCTGCTCAAGAATGGCTAGATGGAAAGTGGACATGTTGTAGTTGCTGCAACACCCTCCATAATTTTGGCTTACACTCAATTTCAGAGTTGTTCTTGGTCTTGTACATTGTTGTAGGAAACATTAGAGCTTATTTTATGATCTTTCTTGTAGTGCTTTGGTCCCTTTTGCATGTTGCGTTAAATATCGTCTTTTGGCATGTTTGGTTGTTGTGCAATGTTTACAAGGCTATTCTGATGGTTTCAAAGGTCTATCTTTGCGTATATGATTTTTTCTAACCATGTAAGCATATTTTGCACCCATACACAAAGTCCTGAGCACTGTCACATGTTGTCATGGTCGTTCTAAAGTCTATCTTAAGCATCGCACTTGTCGAATCTTGTCGTAAGATAGTCACACGAAGGGAAATGCTTTTTTCATGTGTTCGGATGATCTATGTTGTTGTTTTGTCAAATCATTATAAGTGTCTAATCACATTCAAGGTTCATCATAGTTCATCACCCTTCCGAGACTTAGCCATTTTCAGAAAACCTTCATGACCGAGAAACTTAGCTTCACTGAGCCGTAACTAAATTGTGTATTGCTTAGTCTCAGCCTCTAAGTTGTGACCATGTTGCTTGATACTGCACAATTTGCAGTTCCTATCTCCTAGGGTTGTTGCATTGCATAGTTCTTATGCCCAAGACTTAACCTTAACCTCCAGAGTTGCGCAGTTATGTCGTCCAGCCTGGCTTGAACTGCGCACTTCACATTTTCAAGCCTCAAGATCATCCCCTGAGTGCTTGAACTGTGAAATGCATAGAATAAAATTGTACATTGACACACCAAACTGTGCAGTTGTCTCTCCGAGTGTCCATTCCCTCGGCATGACCCCACTGGCTCCAAAATTTGTGCATTCTTCTCCTTCAGGCCTCCCTGAGCTATGCAATGCGTAGTCTCAGAGCTCAAGCTTTTCCCTTAGCTTCTGGAACTATAATACGTAGTCACTGATCCCCTCTTCCCAACCTAACACTTGTTTCAACCTCATTTGGTGGATTAGAATGCATCATCTAAGACTTAGGGGTTTTCAGATTGATGTCGTCTTGTCATGAGTGAATTGCAGGAACATGTACACTATCATATCATGGAAAGATGATGGAGAAGGAGAAGAAGGAGGGAATCATTCCTAAATACTCTCTTGTAGCTAAACTCATGAGTTGATCAATCAATAGAAAGAAAAGGGACACAAGTTTACGACCACCATCCAAGACTAAATATCATTGAAGATTACACATCACCAAGCCATGCCAAGGTGAAGAGAAAGCATCTTCAAGAAGACATCCAACACTTAGCAACAACAATGAATTAACATTTCCACATCATCAAGCAGCCCATGTCATCAGTGTCATGTCATGTCATGAGTGGTCATATTCCACATCACTATTGTGGATCATGTATATTGTATTCAAACTGTATTGTAAAGTGGTGGTCCAAAGAGTCATGTAAGTTGAAAATTCATAGGAAGTCAAACAATCATGAGGGTAGTCAACAAGTCACCCTTGGTTATATATACTCCCTCATTGTACGAGCAAATGACTTTTCACATTGGCTCATCCCGCAAGGCATTATAGAGATCAACTAGTTCTTTGAGGATCAAGGAGTGGCTCGAATGCTCCACTATTGGGGCTAGTGACGTACATTGCAAATATGTGTCTTGGAACTTTTACTTAATAATAGAGGCCTTCAAAGCTAGCACGTTCTTCATGCATGGACTATGAATTTTTGTAAGACTATTTTGTGGATGCTTGTATTTCATGTTTTCTTTCACGTGTGCTAAGATAGTTGAACTATTTCAGTTATTTTAGTAATTATCTTATTGAGAATGTGTTGTAATGGTTGTTATTTCTTTCCCATCCTTGTGGACTATTTTACGGGATACTAGATATATCTTTCTTTATTTGTTGGTTGTATCAACCATCGCATCCACTGTGTATTAGACATGCCCTTCTAGTTCATGTGTGTCTCTTCTTAGGTGTTGCTAGTACCTATCCCTCAGAGGGTCACTTTCCCTGTGCACCCCCCACCGCTCCCCCAACCCCTCTATAGTAGAAGAAATTTGACAGAGTTGCAACTGAACACTCACCAGGCACACCTTGCTTTTCGAAGATACCTTTTCACCCCTCACTCTTGTTAGTAGTTAGAGCCAAGGGAAATATTTAAGAATTCAGAAACCGAGCCTTTATACCGAATGGGACTCCTATACCAAATGGTGTGAGGTCTAATTGGGACTTCACATCAGGGAGATCTCTTGAATGTTGGTGGGTCCAACACTGTCAACATTTCTGGTGCTAGAAGGAGGGCAGTGAGCATTTTATGCTTGATAAACCCATTGACCCCATCATCCCATCTTCTAGTCAATAACACAACGTTCATTGCACCTCCCCTACTCGTTCTTTGGAAGTTGGTGTCTCTTCTAAGCCCAAGTTTGAACGTGAAATCTCATATGATCAGATTTGGGCCATCCACCCTATAACCTATCAATTTGCGAATGTTGTTGGATTGATCTCGGGAGTAATCAATCTTCCATATTCTTTGAAGAATAAAAATACCACCCCCATGGTGATAGTAGTTTCTACTCTTAAATACATAGTTATTTCCACTCTTGAAGAACTAACATATTCTGTGGAAAAACAAAAGAGCCTCCACTCTTTCATGATCATGACAGAGATAATGTTCTACTCTTGAACACAACTTTATGTGTGTCAGGTGGAGAAGAGGAAGAGGAAGAAGAGCCATCAAATTCTGAAAAGGAAGAGGAGGAAAATGAAGAAGAAGGCATGGTGAACCAAAATTTGGACTGGATGACTCAGGGCCCACTTGCACTTCTAGGTGTTCTACACAAGATGCCAAAGAATTCAAAGAATCTCTTATCGAAGTGTGAACCTTATAAAATAGTGAAGGCTAAAGACCATTTGGACAAATTTTACCTACATTTGCAAACACTTTAGGTATGTTACGACGATGTTGCATGTAGAATTTTTCCATCTACCTTGGATGGTTTGTATGGTATCAAAACCTTCCTCCAAACTCCATCCAGAATTGGAGGGGGTTTACTAAGATATTCCTTGAAAAATTTGTTGGCAATAAGACCCCCACTATGTTATTGAAAGAGCTAGGTAATCTTAAGATGGAGAAAAAGGAGAAAGTGAAATATTTTAATCAGAGGTTCAATCGCATATTGAACAAATTATTGGAAAACATGAAACCTCATGACTCCATCACAATAGATTACTACACTTCTACCTCGCCAGCAAGCATTGCGCAGTTTTTGAAGTAAGTTGTGAAACAAACACTAACAAAAAATTATGAAGAGGTTATCGTTATTGAGAAGGAATTGTGTGAAATCGAAGTCATTTGAAATGATGAACCAACAAAATAATCTAGACACACAGGTAAGAGGTCTGAGGCCTTTTTCAATAGGGCCAAAGAGAAATAACCATCCGATCTTGAAAGCTTGATTTGGCTTATTGATATGTAGTTGAATTTTAGTTTTGTTGTGTTAATTTCAACTTCAAATTTAGAAACAAATGCTTCTCAATTGCTTCATGTGCATAGGTTCCTTTATGGTGTTTGTGATTCAAAATAGGTAATTTATATCAAGTTTTATGTTATAATCATGAGTAGAATAACATCAAAAACAAGTGTTGGAAAGTAGCAAGTAAATGTACAACAAACCTCCAAGAAAAATACTTAACACAATGGTTTGATAAAGGAGTTTGCCTCTCCTAGGTTACATCTCCTTGGTCCAGCTTCCATGCCCTGGGCCTTTATATTTACTCAAAATGGAAAAAGTATAGTTTACAATGCTCTACACCTCCTGAAACCTACTTCAATGGACTCAGAGCATCCAAAAACCCCAAATATGACTCCAATATTTGCAATTCGACCACATTTGATCTGGACTTGACCTCCTCTTCTGGTGACCCCAGGCTTGATTAAACTTCAATGTGGAAAAATCACGTACATAAGTGCCTCTCTGCCTCTACAACCTATTCCATAGTGTCCAAAAAGTCAAAATTATCTAGGAACAATTTTTTTTTATCCTCATTTTTTCGAATTTTTCCCAAGTTATGACATAAATTGTTTTCTCCTAGTAATCCTCCACTGAAACTGGAGGAACTCCAATTGTCTCCACTAACTTTGGAGTTAGGGACAAATATGGTGGGTTCCACTAAAATTCCTCCAAGTTGAACTCATGATTAATTAGTGTTAAACTAGATTAATTAAATACTAATCCCATATTAGTGCTAATCTACGATTTTACTAACTGTAACCCCGACAATCTATGAGGAGGCGGACACATGGAAATAATATAAATGTTAATGGTCATGTCTTCACAATGACCAGTGTTTAGCATTAACCATTACTATTAGATTATAGGATGTTCACATGGATGGGGCTGGCTCCCTCATAACCCCAAATCCACATATGGTTACACTTTAAATAGATGCAGAAACAGTTAAGGTTAAGAACCAAATAGTTAGTTGAGATGGTATGTCGTGTGAACTGTGGAGAGGAGGTCACAAGGTCGAACCTCAGTGCCTCCATAAAATTTTATACTGCACCATAATGCCATCATTCCTTTGGGGAGGGACATGTGGCGGCCTGCGGGCTTGCCACTTGTCCCCTCCTCATTGGACCACCTTCAACCAATCAAATCCAGCCAACGCACAACACTTGCAAACCAATAATAGCTTGACACTTGTCATAAATTGATTGAGCATTGACTGACATTGACCCTGCCTAGTCACCTGGCACGCCATTAGTACAGACTGCTGACTGTGCAATGACTAGGCATGTTTGTGGTAAAAAAAAAATTGTTTGGGAAAGCGGTTAGCGGGCTCTATCTTCCTTATACAAAATTTGTTTTAAACGAACCAAGTTGTGTTGGGATCATTTTGAAGAGATGGATGTGGTCATTCAGGTTTCAAACAATTCCGGGAATTTATGATTCTTGAGGTAATTTTTGCCCCTAATCTAGATTTTGATCACTCCTTCCCACTAACAGGTTTTTGGACACACAAAATATGGTTATTTGATGAGAGTTTAATACTCTTCTCCTTCCCAAGTTGTATCAAATTATCCTAGTTGAAAAGTCTCCATGACAACAACTTAGGTAAATTGACATGCCTTGCCTTGCAAATGGCTATGTCCCTCAACCACTGTTCTCCTTTTGTTGTTGATGCAATCCAACATTTGTTGGGAACTTTTTGGCTGGAAAATATCTTTGTTGTATCACATCGATCCCTCGGTGCTTCGAAAAACGATACAATATGATAGCCTTCCCATTGATAATCTTGGCATCAACATATACAATGGTCTACAATGGCTATAAATTTTTGGCATCTCGTCCACTTTCACTTCTTGCCTCTAACATACTCTAGTTCAACATGCTACTCATGTCATGATTTGAGAATGAAGGCTAATCATGAAAATCTTGCTCAAGAATGGACCTTCCAAAATCCTGCGACATCTTGTCACAAATACTACCATTAAATGGAAAAACACATTATGTAAGAAATGAAAATCTATGAACTCTTCTTTTGCTCCTTCAAAGCAACAATTGTCACATCATGTAACATTGCCATGTACTCTTGCATATTGGTGTACAAACCATCGACTAACACAAGTTGGCAAAACATCCTCGACTAAACATAAGTTGACAAAACATCATCGACTAACATAAGTTGACAAAACATACTTCTTCAAGCAACTGACTTGACTTGAGAGCCAAACATAAGAATGTACATCAACTTGACGATTCTTTGCATAAACAACAAGAATTTCACATCTCATGCAATAATTTGTTAACAAATCCCTTTCATCTTTTGAGATAAAATCAACTCTTCCAAGTCTATATGGCATAAATGTGACAACAATGGACACAAGTCGACACTCATGCATGTATCCAAATACAATGAAACTAGCAACAATTCCACTGCACACACACACACAAACTCTCATGTATGTGTACAATTCTTCAACTCTCTCTCTCAAGTAAACTCACAAGTACAATAAGCCCAAAAGCATGTGTGGGTACATAAAATCTGAATTGACAAATTTGCTACAAATGAAATGAGTAACATACTCCACTTTCACACACCTTCCTTGTTACATAGTAATTTATCGCTGTCTTTACTCCCGGTGATGAGCCCCAAAAATGGATAATTATATGGGCTCATTCAACCTCCTAATTCGACTTAATCCACCATTATCATTAGTTTATTACATGTTTTTGGTTATATTTATGATAATAGAGTGAATTGGGTTAGTCATTATGCCAACAAGTCTAATGTGTGCTTTATATAGTCTTTTTGGTCAATTTGGAGACAAAATCAAAGGTTTAAATGAGCACTTGGCATCCAAATTCGTGGAGAGGATTTTTAGGAAGGTGTCCCCTTAATATATTGGCCCTTACCTCAAATTCTCCACCATCAGCTTGGAGTTCAAAGGCCACCAAATCGATTATCACAAGGGCAACCAAGCAAGTCAAGTAGGATTGATGTTAATTGCAAGTTTTGGGTAGCCGAGTCCCTAAAGTTTAGGAGCACCGTTGGGGTCCTCAATTTGTATAAATAAGAAGGCTTAGGTCTTCATTTCAGTTATTCACTTTCTAGGTAGAAGTTAGCTAGTTTGTAGTTTGGTTTTTAGTCATTTTTTAAGCAGTAGTTTAGCTCTGTATTTCAACACATTTTCAAGTTTTCCTTATGGACAGTTTTTGGAATGTAACTATTCTTTTGATCAATAAAGATGAATCCAGCTTTGCACCATCTCTAATCTCTCTTAGGAGGCTATAGCTCTTGGGGTTGGGCCCATCTCAAGTGCCCAATACCTCCTTTGTTTACTTTCATGTGTCTTTCTTGCATTCTTAGAATAAAATCTGTTATTTAGATTAAAATATTGCTTTGTTACTCAAGTCGTTTTTGATGATGAAAATATATTTTCATGTTCAGATTTACTTGATATGTTAATCACAGGGAAGATATTCAGAAAAAGGCTACCAAGCACCTTGGATCTCACCTCCCCCTCAGTGGAATCATGAGTTGGGACCAAGGTGACCTTGCTGCCACCAAAAACGTTGTTTTTCTTTGTCATGCAATCCTTAGTGTTGGAATTCTCATTTGCAGATGCTGATATTACTTGTGTGTAAATGCTTTAGTTTATGATTGCTTAGTTTCATAGTTATTTCACGTATTTCATTTCGACTAAACTTCTGTTCATTTCCTTTTGTTGTTACTTAGGTCAGATTAGAGTGAAGTAACTAGGTCATAGGTTTTCTAAGTGTTTCTTTGTTCAGTTTGAAAAATAACTTGCAGAGCGCCTATCACACTTCTCCATCTGCCCATACTCTATCCAACCTACCTACTTCATCCCCCATTTTAGATCCTTGCCTTACCTTTTCCACGTTCCCCCACGTTGACCTACTTTCCATATTATTGTGTAGCATTGCCTTATCTCACCTTGAACAAATCCAACCATCCTCGCCACTCTTCAGCTCCATCCTCCAAAGCCTGGACCTCCTCACACAATTATCTCTCCTCCATACCCACTCCTTCATCTTTCTCCCTCCATCCATCCTCCAAAATCCCATTTTTGAACATCCTGTAGAAAGTTACAGACATCCTGTAGAAATTCTAGAACATCCTGTAGAACCCTTGCAGACTTCCTGTAGAAGCTCATGAAAGCGGTTTCTTGATAGCCAAAGTCTGTGAAACTCTCTGGAAGGCTGCTAGGGACCCCTTAGATCCTCTCCGAACCTTCCCAACCTCTTGCAAGCATTTTCTCTCAACGATCCGCCTCTGCGTAGTCAAAAACAGTGAAAGCACATGCATGATAATTCTGACAACTTATTCAAAAATACAAAAAGATGTTTTCTTCAGATAGTGATAACTTAGACTCATGCATTTTACCTTTCTAGAATTCAATGGCATCTTTTTCAGTAGCTTTCATCCTATTTTTCGCTTCAGTAGGGCTAGCTGGTAAAATTAGGGTTTGTCGGGGTTTGCATTTCCTTTTAGCTTTTCAGTTTCTTTATGCAAGTAGATTAGCTTCCTTTGAGTTAGCTTTCATCCATCAGTTAAAAAGATTCTTCTTAGAGCTCATAGAAGTTGTCTTAAGCCCCTAGTGGACTTGTACTAGCTAATTAAGTGACAGGTGCGGCAACAGCTAGTACTTGTGCATACAGCACCGTCACTTCCAAGTTTGTTAGGAACTACCAGGTTGATAAAAGTAAAGAAGGGATCCCTAGGAGTTGCAACATTATTGCTACAATACTGGATCCCACCATTATTTTTGGCGCCGTTGCCGGTGAAGCGTCAAAATATTGGTGATTGATGCTTTTCTTCTATTTTCTACTACAACCTTCTGCTAAGTATTTTATTTCATTTCCATTCTGCAATTTCATTTCCGCAAAAGTAGAGTAGACATTTCCTGCTTTCATAGATTAGCATTTCAATTCCGCAAGTTCAATTATGCAAGTGTAGATTAGCATTTCAATTCTGCAAGCGTAGATTAGCATTTCAATTCCGCAAGCATAGCTTACCATTTCATTCCTGCAATTTAATTTCAACAAAATAGATTAGTCCTTTCCTTCTTTCATTTCAATTCCACATTTGCATTTCAGAAAGATAGATTTTAGTTAGTTGCAATTCAATCTATTTTTGTTTTGGAGGTACAAGCAAAAAAAAAAAAAAAAAAAAAAAAAAACTCAACAAAAAAGATTTCTTTTAATGCCTTGTAGGAATAGAGATAATTATGATTGCACAATGCCCCCACTACTTCACATAGCCAACCTTCTCTCTTCTTCGATGGTTGTGATTAAAGAACCCTTAGGTGGATAGCAAGACATATTTGAAGAACCTCAAGGGAAGAAGAAGAAGAAAACATTTCTCTGAACCAAATGGCTACAAGCAGAAATGTTGGGAGCAGTACCTTTTCTACCAATTCATCCCTTTATGTTGGAAAAGGTGAATGTGACAATAAGCTGGAATATTTCAAGAGTGATATGAGGCAGTTTCTTGCCATGCAATTGGATACCTTACAGATCCAAAGGAAGCAAGCGGAAGCCAAGAGGGCTTTGGTCATATTTTGTCCTAGGTGCACTAGAAAGCATCATAGGAATGAATGTCCATTGCACTCCATAGAAGTGTGTTTCATCTGTGAAGAATACCATCCTACGAATTAGTGCCCTTCCTTGCCTAGACTTCAAATTGCATATCAGAGAGACAAACGAGCCACTGAATCACTCTATTATATGAACCAAAGGAGGCTATATGGACCCATACCCTACCAGCAGGAAATGCAAGGGACATCCCAGACCCATTACGACACCTATCAAGCCACTTCCATGCCTTCTTAGGGTCCCCCTTCTCATCCTCCCTGGTTCACACCTCCTCGTTCCTTCACAGATTTATATTATGCCCAACCAGTGGCTCATTCATTTCACTCTTATGCTCAGCCACAACCTCAGTGGAATGCACTTCATTAGTAGTGGAGGCCCCAGTACAACTCTCCTCCCACTCATTTTCCTCTACCACCTGCCCAACCACAAAAATACACCTCCACTCAACTACCCATACCACCATTCCCAAAACCATACAATGAGGTAGTTCAATCCAATTGCAAATTTGAGGCACAACCTATCCAAATGACTCCTCTTGAGCTCAAAAAAGAGAGTACTGCAAAAAAGAGATTATCTTGAAAGCATTGAAGGACCACATCCAGCAAAATAAGATTCAAAAAATGAGATCAAAGAACCATGGGTTGCACTTGATGAAGAGAAGACATCAGAATTAGAGATAAAGAGAGTTCCCTCATGGTTACCATCAAATCATCCATGTACTCAAGAGAAAACTCAGTAAAAAGAGGAAGATGTGAAGGTCATGATAGAAGAAGATATGGAGAATGACCCAGATCAGCAAAAGGACCAAGGATATCAGAGTTATATTGAAATATGGTTTTAGATGGTCACTAAGTTGCAGCAGTACTCTCTTCTTCAGCTATGCCTAATCCCTTCAAAGTCAAATCATTTGGTCTCTGAAATCCGAATATTTGTCAAAACATGCATTTCAATCCTCCACATCATTTTGTCTCTAATCTCGATGTGCACATGGCTCCATTGGAAGTATTCTTATACTCGAGAAAGTTTTTGTTTTTCAAGTAGGGTAGGGTAGAAAAAAAAAAAGAAAAAAATGGAAAAAGAAAAAGAAAAAAAGAAAAAATGGAAATAAGAGGGAAAATCTAAGGTGAAAACCTCCTCGAAGGCGCCTTAGATTGGCTCATTGATTGAAAACCTCCATGAGGCGGTCAATGGGTTGGAAAAAAAAAAAGAGAGAATAAGATCCTTGGGTGAAAACCTCCCTTGGAGGCGCCCAGGGCAGGCAATTAGGGTGAAAACCTCCATGAGGCGCCATAGTTGTTTTCAAAAAAAAAAAATGAAAGTGGACTAATCTCTGTGAAAAATTGTAGGTTGTAGTGAACACATTATAGGAAAAGAGGGGCATGCAAAACGAGGACAGGAGTCCGTACCAAGCTCCTGGACATCCCTTCAGAAACTCCCTCCATGGCCACTCACCTGTCCTAATATTTGGTCACACTCAGGTCAGAATTGGGCTTTCTACAGGAAGTTTTGGGCTTTCTACAGGAAGTTCCAAGCTTTTCTATAGGGATTTCTAGATGTTTCTACATGAAGTTCTGAATTTCTACAGGAAACATCCTGTAGAACCTTTGGACGAACCAAATTCAATTTTAAAATTGAATCTATTGGTTAGTCCTGCAAGCACCCCTGTTTCCATCCCTCACCTTTCTCCATCATTTTTTCCACCTCATTGTACTTCTTTTATGAAAACTGTGTTTTCTACAAGAAGTTCCTGTAGACATTAAAGGAAGCTAGAAATGGATTATAAAAAGCAGTTTGCCAAACATGATAGCTTCCTAAAAGGTTCATAAGTCCTCCTGCAATCTTCAAACTCCTCCTCCATCATTTTCATGCCTGCATCACAGCCAAAGCTCATTTTTTCTTACCATGCAAAAAACAAAACTGCAGAATACTTGGAAGCAAAAATACATAGTGCTGAAATTTGTTTTTGCCCTAACTTGAAAACCATGCATCCATTTGAAAAACCGTTTTACGGGGAGTTGTACAAGGATGATGGCAACATACCCGAGCAGTTTCAACCAATTCTGGTGCACGGTTCCCAAGAAATTAGCCTCCATCACCTCCAGAAATTGTTGCATTTTCTCCCTATCTGTGCATATGTTTCAAAACCTATTTCATGGGGAGATGCATATGGGTGATAGTCACCTACCCAAGAAGTTTCAGCCGATTCCGATGCACGGTTTCTGAGAAATTGATCTCTGTAATCTTCAAAAATTTTCCATTTTTATCAAAATATGTTTATCCATTGATCGCAATTTTGCTATGGGAGGTGCATAATGATGATAAGAACATGCTCAGAAAGTTTCAGATCGATCAAGTGTATTGTTCGGGAGCAATGGCCAAAACAAGTTTTTGTCCTGTGGAAATTCAACATCAACAACTTGAGGGTGCAGATCTGAACGTGGAAACAAATTCCTGCAGCATAGATCCAACCAGATGATACCTACATGAGAAATACAGTCATGAATCAACAACCAAGCCATCATGCAACCATAGAAACAGATGCATGCAGCAACAAAAAGCACCTCACAGCAGCCACATTCGACTTCCAGGTACGTGACTAAACTTGTTCCTCTAATTGCATGAATGTAATTTGAAAAATGCATAAGCAATGAGACGGTTGTGATTAAAAAAAATCGGTGGCTAGCCAACTAGCCACCCTCATCCAGTCCACACAACGCTCAGTGGGTGAATAAGACACGTGCGCTCAACCATCTCGGGAGGAAATTGGGAAACAGGTAATAGTGGTTGTTTAACCTTCAATGTAATTGATGGGAGTGATCACAGGTAGGACACGTGATGTTTTGGGATAGCGCTGCAGTCTGCATGGGCCAGCGCACATTTTGGCCAATTCACTCCCTCACCACAAATCACACCGCAATTAAAAATGCTCGGTTGAAAAACCAATTGTTGTTCATGGGCACTTGCAACGTCCTCGACTAGAGTACGCATTTGCTGCTTCCCAAAAACTGTTAACCAGTCGTCCTCTGTTGGATTTTCTACCTGTTTTCAAAATTATCCCGTGTATCGGGCTCGCTCAAAGACAGAGTAATATTCTACAGGAACCGGGAAGGTCTTATACAGGAAGAATCCTCAAGAAATATTGCATAGCTTTCTGGAGCAGGGAGGCCTGGGATCTTTTTCTTCATCGAATTATGAGCTCTAAACAAGGTAGGCTCGAAAAACTTCTCCATGCATGATATACTCCAAATAGGTGATGAATTGAGCTATTTTGAATTGGAGGGTTAGAGACAAGTCTATCGTGAGTCAAAAACAACAGTTTTCCTGTGTTGCATGGAATTTCTCGGTCGGTTCTGCGTCAATATTCTCCTCCACAGTTCCTGTTAAAACATTTTTTTTCTCTTGTAGAAAAGATAACACACAGTGAGGGCTCACCTGTATATAAAAAAAATTGAATGTGCACGTCTGTATGTATGCTGGGAGTAAAATTGAAGTGTTGTACCCTATCTTTGGAAACCAAATTTCTCCCTCCAACATGGACAACAGAGTTTTGGGCAGTAAAAGTAGTAGAACTAGGAAATTGTTGCGAAGTTAAAGTATAAACACCTGAGAGATCCTGTCTTGAAGTTGAAAGGAGGAAACCATAAAACAACAATCCCTTTCTGCTCAGAGCATTGAAATAGAGCACTCTCACCATGCCAGGGGGATTCGTAATTCAACATTATCCATGGTTATCATTTCAGGTTGTTGTGTGATCTTAGACATGGAATGGATTTACCCCTAGAACAGAAGTTGAGCATCCCTTATTTTCTTCTGCAATCATTAATTGAGTGTGGCACAAAATTGAAGGAAGGGACACTGGATCAGTTAGCCCATCATGGGCTCATCAAATTATTAGTAGAAGATGCCCTGCACACCTACATTGTCCCCATATCATGGGAAATCTCCCGAAACATTTCTCGGGATGAAAATATCAGAGATTTGGCCAAAAATATCACCCCATCCAGCAGTGACGAAAAAAGAACACATTGGAAAATGTGAGAAAACCAAAAATGAAGAAATGTAAGACACTCAAGCACAACAAGAATAGAGAGGAAAAGGAGAAATGGGCCAAATTGCTAAGCCTAAAACTGTGGGAGGAACAATGGCACAAACACCCTGGAAAAAAGATTACAGAATAGAGCAGAGAGGACTCAAAAAGTCCAAACAAAGGAGGGCACAACCAAGACAACCAAATAGGAATTAAAAGGTAAGCCACATCCAGCCAAACAGGCCAAAACAATTTCTACAGGAAGTCTAAAAACAGTTTCTACAGGAAGTCCGAAAACATTTTCTACAGGAAGCCTGAAAACAGTCGACACAGGACTTTCTACAGGAAGTATGGAAACAGAGCAACAAATGGAGAAACCACCCGAGATTTTGGCCAGGGAGGTAGCAGTGTTGTTGGCTGCCTTAAGCACATCTCCAAAGAAAAAAGGGAAGCGAAAGAGGGAGCCTTCCATGTATTTTAAGGCAACAAGGAGCATGCGGATAAAAATTGGTAGACCCCAACCAGAGTTAAAAGAGCCAGTTACTATTGAGGACACCAGGACTAAACAAAAGGAGGAGTCTCCTTCAAAGAGATCCATCATCTATGAATGAGGAAGCCAAAAGCCTTCACCTAGAGAGAGAAAATTAAGATGATGGACTCAAAGACAATTCTACAGGAAGTTAAGACAGTTCTACAGGAAGATGAGAATTCTCTACCGGAAACTCAAGCTAAGATAAGGGAGACCAAGAAATTGGAGGAAAAGGTGGCCAAACAATAACAGGAAGAAGGAAAGACCAGGAAACATCTGATGAACAACAAAGAGAGGACAAGCTACAGGCTAAGGTTGAGGTGCTAACAAAACTGCTACAAAAAAAAGGAGCATAAGCAGTGGGAAGTAGGGAGAAAAGCATGGTTTCATGACCGAGAAGAGGACATCACTTCAGAAGCTTGGCATGATAGAGAGGCCACCAGGGCCATCAAAGATGAAGAGATAGATTAATTTCTCAGAGGATGAGCGACACTTTTAGTAGGTGGGTGATGATGAGCCCCAAAAACGGATAGTTATATGGGCTCATTCAGCCTCCTAATTTGACTTAATCCACCACTCTCATTAGTTTATTGCATGTTTTTTATTATATTTATGCTAATAGAGTGAATTGGGTTAGTCATTATGCCAGCAAACCTAATGTGTGCTTTATGCAGTCTTTTTGGTCAATTTAGAGACAAAATCAAAGGTTTAAATGAGCACTTGGCAGCCAAATTCATGGAGAGGATTTTTAGGAAGGTGTCCCCTTCATTTATGGGCCCTTACCTCGAATTCTTCACGATAAGCTCAGAGTTCAAGGGCCACCAAATCGATTATCACAAGGGCAACCAAGCAAGTCAAGTAGGACTGCTGTTAACTGCAAGTTTTGGGCAGGCGAGTCCCTAAAGTTTAGGAGGACTGTTGGGGTCCTCAATTTGTATAAATAAGAAGGCTCAGGGCCTCATTTCAGTTAGTCACTTTGTAGGCAGAAGTTAGCTAGCTTGTAGTTTGGCTTTTAGTCATTTTTTAGGCAGTAGTTTAGCTCTGCATTTTAGCACTTTTTCAAGTTTTTCTTGTGGACAGTTTTTGGAATGTAACTATTATTTTGATCAATAAAGATGAATCCAGCTTTGCACCAGCTCTAATCTCTCTTAGGAGGTTGCAGCTCTTGGGGTTGGGCCCATATCAAGTGTCCAGTACCTCCTTTGTTTACTTTCATGTGTCTTTGCTGCATTCTTAGAATAAAATCTGTTATTTAGATTAAAATATTGCTTTGTTACTTAGGTCGTTTTTGATGATTAAAATAGCTTTTCATGTTCATATTTACTTGATAGGTTAATCGCAAGGAATATCTTCATAAAAAGGCTACCAAGCACCTTGGATCTCACCTCCCCCTCAGTGGAAGAATGAGCTGGGACCAAGGTGACCTTGCTGCCACCAAAAACGTTGTTTTGCTTTGTCATGCAATCCTTAGTGTTGGAATTCTCATTTGCAGACACTAATATTAGTTGTGTGTAAATGATTCAGTTTATGATTTCTTAGTTGTATAGTTATTTCACGTATTTCATTTCGAATAAACTTCTGTTCATTTCCTTTTGCTGTTACTTAGGTAAGATTAGAGTGAAGTAACTAGGTCATAGGTTTTCTAACTGTTTGTTTGTTCAGTTTGAAAAATAACTTGCAGAGCGCCTATCATACTTCTCCATCTGCCCATACTCCATCCAACCTACCTGCTTCATCCCCCATTTCAGATCCTTGACTTACCTTTGACATGTTCCCTCATGTTGACCTACTTTCCATATTATTGTGTAGCATTGCCTTATCTCTCCTTAAAAAATTCCAACCATCCTCGCCACTCTTCAGCTCCATCCCCCAAGGCCTAAACCCCCTCACACCATTATCTCACCTCCATACCCACTCCTTCATCTTTCTCCCTCCATCCATCCTCCAAAATCCCATTTCTGGACATCTTGTAGAAAATTACAGACAACGTGTAGAAATTCTAGAATATCCTGTAGAACCCTGCAGACTTCCTGTAGAAGCTCACGAAAACGGTTTCTTGATAGCCAAACTCTGTGAAACTCTCTGGAAGGGTGCTAGGGACTCCTTAGGCCCTCTCTGAACCTTCCCAACCTCCTGCAAGAATTTTCTCTCAGTGATCCGCCTCTGCACAGTCAAAAACAGCGAAAGCACATGCATGATAATTCTGACAACTTATTCAAAAATACAAAAAGATGTTTTCTTTAGATAGTGATAACTTAGACACATGCATTTTACCTTCCTAGAAGTCAATGGTATCTCTTTCAGTAGCTTGCATCCTTTTTTCGCTTCAGTAGGGCTAGCTGGTAAAATTAGGGTTTGCCAGGATTTGCATTTCCTTTCAGCTTTTCAGTTTCTTTATGCAAGTAGATTAGCTTCCTTTGAGTTAGCTTTCATCCATTAGTTAAAAAGATTCTTCTTAGAGCTCATAGAAGTTGGCTTAAGCCCCTAGTGGACTTGTGCCAGCTAACCAAGTGACAACTACGGCAAGAGCTAGTACTTGTGCATACAGCACCGTCACTTCCAAGTTTGTTACAAACTACTGGGTTAATAAAAGTAAAGAAGGGAGTCCTAGGAGTTGCAACATTATTGCTGCAATACTAGGGCCCACCACCCGGTTCTTTCCACTGTGTCATGTTTCCAAGTCAAACATGCCCATAACAGACAAATTCTCTCCTGTGCTGCCAATTAACCCACTTTTCCTAAGTTATCTACCTCATCGCGGATATGGGCTTAATAAACGTGCTGACAGAAGCTCATGAACAGCCTGACCAGGCTGCCAGCGTGGAAGTACATCTAATTCCCACGATGGGCTGATTGATTCACCAGTGCGGGTCTATGTGGTCACTTCAGCGATGATCTGACTGGCTACACTGATCGCTAGCGATGTCAGTGTTGAAGTTCAGTTTTGTGCCTGTGATGATCCAGCTTGGGAGAATTTGTTCCAACAGTCGGACTTCCAGATGACTCTAGACCTGGTTGTTGGCCTAGGTTATGTTGCCCTTACTTCCTTAGAGTGGAAGTTCTGCCAATTGTGCTACCTTCCTTGATGATAAGCTCTCCCTTCCACCTTTTATGGAGACTCCTTCCGTCTCCGTATCCGTGCACTTTAGGAATCGATGTCTGTATGCATTGAGTGACTGCCTTTGTTGTCTTAGTTTTCTTGGTTTGGGAATGATCTCTCTACCCTCTCGTAGGTAGGTGTTCAATGAAGAGAAAGTATTTTTCATTCATTCTAGTTGCATCCTAAGATTTATTATATACATACGATAAGGCCTGAAAATTAAAACATAATCCAAGATCAACTCTAAAATGAACTGAATAAATCTAACAACGCATTGGAACATAACACACACTATTTAGAGGTCTAGGCTAGAGACGTGCTTCGGCGTCATTAAAGCTAGTCACTTTTGTTTCCACTCAAGGTTGGGTGGTTCCTCCTTCTGTGATTCAATAGTGGTCTAGTACAGAATTGTGCTCCCATGTACCGTCAAGTATATGTTGGGAGACCCCACTAGGTTTATCATCCTTTATCCATAGGAAGCCTTGTTTGCCGCCTTACAAACCGTAATGCACTGAACACAGCATTCAGGAAGATTGACTGCCGTATGGAAAGTCCTTGGTTTTCATATGACTGCCAAGGTGTATATGTAGTTTTACGGATTGTCTGGTAAACCCTTTGCCTAGTTCTCCAGATTAGTCACTTTCGCTCCTTTTCAGACTCCCTAAAAGAAAAGGTTCATCTGAGCACTTGTCACTTCAGGCTCATTAAACATTCGAAAGCGACTAGATTCATCTTTTGGTCCTTTTCTCGACTCTTTAAAGATGAAAAGGTCAAGTTGTGTTCTTGTGTCTTAAAATTTATTCGGCCACGTTCACATTTACCCTGTTAGATCTTGTTTGTGTTAGCTTGAGTAGGGTTCTTTCCCATTAGTTTTCCTAGGGTTTTTGAATCGAATCATCCTGGCAGAATCACCGATCCCGTCTCTTGTTCCAAGTGACCAAGGGTCTCCCTCTTCTGTTGCTCCTAAGATACCGGTTGTTAGTGATACTCTCCCGGTTATTCTGAGTATCCAACTGATTAACTCTTGCGCTCCAGAAGACGAGTCTTATGATATTCAATGGAACCCCATTTGGGAGCCTTCTGAAGAAGATATTCCTAGTACTCCTCCTAGTGTTTCGGTCCCAATGTCTTCTTCTGACATGGATGACACATCCCCCATCGTGAGTGAAGGATTCGTTGTGATGAGCAGTGAAATTACTATCCCAACAGAAACTCCACCCTTCAGTGTCACCACTCTCGCTGTCACATTTCCCTTACACTATAGGGCTTTGAGGGATGTTATGGGTTCTAGGACCTCCCTTACGAGTTCTATGTGGTCTCACACTGTCACTCCGACTTCGGAGCCTTTTATTCCTCAAATTCACAATGTGTCTATCACCTTAGTCCCGACTATTCCAACTGTCTGTGTGGCCTCTTCATCCCATGTTGTTGGTGCCGTCACTGCATCCTTAGTTGTGACCACTATTGCTGGACCTTCCCCTGGATCGGTGAATAGTGGCCCATTGGTATCTACATCCGGAGTTGTTGATCCTACACTTAATACCCCACCTTCTTTTGGTTCCATTCCAGCATGGGGGGCATACGATCAATATTTGCATGCTCTTCAGAATCCAGGCACGCAAGGTCTATTTCATTATTACGATTCTCGAGGAGCTCACCTTTATCACCCCGGACCTTTTCCATCCCAGCCTGCGGTTGAGGTCATGGTCCCATTATCTGTTGCTTGGGGTACCACTAGTTATCATGGTGGCCAAGTACCCCCTGTGAATTTTCAAGGACCACCTTATCAAGGTCAGCCATCTTACACGCAGCCCTCCTATGGGCAGTAGTATTACGGACAACCCAATCCAGGGCAACCTGGAGGCCCACAAGGACAACCCTTCCAAGGACAACCTTCGACCTCTGGTGGTTCATATTTTACTTATCTTGGGCAACCTTCTGGTAATCTAGGACAACCTTACATGCAACAAGGTCAACCTGGTGACCAGCAGGGCTACCCTTCTGGGTAGGTTGATCAGCCTTACATACAGCAAGGCCAACCAACTATCCAGTCTGGTCAACGATCTAGACAAGTTGGCCAGCCTCAAATCCAATTAGGTCAACCAACTTCCTAGTCTGCTCAACCATCTGATCCATCAGGACAACCCTCAGTTGTGCAAGGACATCCCAGTACCTAGCAAGCTCAACCTTATGGGCAAATGGGCCAATATCAATCTCAACTAGGTCAACCTTCTAGCCAGGTGGCTCAGCCTCAGTTCTCTCAAGGATATCCATGTAGGCCTGCTCAACTGGGCACTCAAATGATTATTGCTTCTCAAGCTCCACTTGGTTTTCATCCCCAGTCTGGGCTCCAGACTCAATCCGGTCTTCAAATGCAGGTTGGATCTCAATCTCAACCTGCTTATCAAACGCAGCCTAGCCCCAAGGCTCAGTTTGGAGCCCAGCCGCCTGATGGTTTCCAACAATTCCAAGGGAAAACTCAATTTGCCCCATATTAAAATTATCAACAACTGCAGGTGAGTCCTTATCAAAATTACCAACAACCATATGTTTCTCCTGCAGGTCAAGTTGGTAATCAATGGAATGTTGGCGGGCAAATCTAGGGTCAGCCATCCAGTTATAGCTACAACCCCTATGGACAAAGTCCCTACGAGCAAAACCCTCCCAGGCCAAACCCATCTAGACAAACTCAGTGGGGGCAACAAGCAGCTAGTTGGAACACAGGTGCTACCTCCTACCCGCAGCCTCAGATGTCCTTCAATCCTCAGTTGCCCATTTTAGCAATGTTGGAATTACCAGATGTGTCCAAACTGACCAATGATCCCATTCTTCATCATCCGTATTGGCCACCGGTTCCAACTAAAATGCCAGGTGATTGTCCCAAGTTTAATGGAAAAGTTGGAGAGGATCCCCAGGCTCATGTTATGACTTATCATCTATGGTGTTCATCAAATTCGTGGCTTGATGATTCAATCCGGCTCCGCCTTTTTCAATGGGCCCTCACTCGCTCTACTGCTAAATGGTATATTGAGTTAGCTCGTGGATATTTTTAGGATTTTAACTCATTGGCTATGGCATTTTTAACTCATTTTCAGTTTCTGATTCGATATGAAACGGGCACACATCTCCTGACATCCCTTAAACAAACAATGGCTACACACATCTATGATCATATCCATGAATGGAGACGGCATCGCCGTTTGATTACGTTTTGGACTCCCGATCAGCTCCTGACCGACTGGTTGACGACCTCATTCGTCAGTCCGATAGCACGGGACATTGCTATGGGGGCATGTGTAATTGAAGAGAAAGCTATCGCACGTGCTAAGTACCTTGACTTAGTTTACTCCTAGTCGGGTACACTATATGATTATTTTCTTGATGCCCTAAGGCCCGGAACTTCGAAAGACCCACCAACACCATCTGTTGATGGTATCATTGGTTTTGTTAATCCGCCTTCTAAGAAATCTTCCACGAACCCTAGGAAGCAAAAGTTGAATGCTTCAAATGAAAATACTTCTCAGGACCTATCCAATTCTGGTAATACTTCAGAGGTTAACATCATCTAGTCCACCATGGCGGACAAAGCCTCGAAAGGAAAAAAGAAGGGAAAAGGAAAAAATAAAGTTGAACAGCGAAAACAGGATTCCCGTAAACCTCCACTCGAGAAAGGTACCAAACGCAAGCCCAAGTATCCTTGCCTTATCTGTGACAAGGATCACTATACCAAAGACTGCCCAAGGTGGTTCGAAGTTAGTTGTTTGCTAAAGGGTTCCCTTGGGACTCTTGTCGTTCTCAAAGAGCCTTTTCCCTTGCAACAAACTCAAATGGTGGTTGATCCATCCCAATCCTCTTCTCCCTTTGTTTCTCAAGTATTTATGGTTGGGACGATTCCCGTCCACATTAGTACTCGAGCCAAAGAATATCTGTCGCTTTTCGGGAAAGAGCCTGAGGTCACCTCTAGCGCTCCTCAGTCTAGTTCTGGTCCGCTCCATATCGAGAGACCTAGCATTGAAACGCCCATCTAACCCCCTCCTAAAGGTTTACTCCGGAAATCTTCTTACAACCCTAATGCTCATGCTGCTCAGCACTATAGCATCGTTGAGGACTTAGCTTAGGCTCCGTAAGCTATGTTTGCTCTAGAAGTTCTCCAGATTTGCCCCTCTCAGAGGAAGTCCTTGCTATCGGCTATCAGTGGCATCAAACCGACTGACTCGGATTTAATTTCTTTTGATATCAATAGCCATATATCGATACTACCTCACCAAATCACCTTCCTTATCTAGGTCATCATCAACTCTAAAATGATTCATCATAGCGTCATTGATGAAGGCGCTTCAACTTGTATCATGTTAGTTTCTTGTTGGAAGGCTATTGATTCTCCGACTCTGAGCTAGTCTCCTATGACCTTGGAAGCCTTTGATGGGAGAGAGTCTCACCCTTATGGTATACTTCAACATTTGCCTATTACTTTGGAAGGGAAGAAAATCAAAGTGGAAGTTGAAGTCGTTGATGGCAATGTAAATTACAACCTCCTTTTGGGCTGAAGCTGGACATATGCCATGCGATCCGTAGCTTCATCTCTATTTCTTGTCATTCATTTCCTTCATCAGGGGAAGATCGTCATAGTAGACCAGCTATCTTTCTTCGCCTCCTCTTCTGAAGGAAACGTGCCTTTTGTGGAGCATACCTCCATTCCATTGGAGAGTGTGGGAGCTGAGCTCTTTAAAGATAATACTCTTATGGGCATTTTTTCACTCCCACCTCCGAATGTCACTCCTATTAATATGATTTGCATTCGCTCTAAACCGTGGGTTCTTTCTGGCCACTGGTTAGATAGAATATTGGGGTGATGATATGCCATTAAGTCCTGTCGAGCTCAACTACGTCAAGATTGTTTCTGCATCTGCTCCCCCTCCTTAATCTTCTCTTTCAAGAAAAGTTCTCGACCCGTACGCTCATTCCCCTTGGCTTGGAGACAACACTTCTTTAGACCTTTTAAAGGAAATATTTCCTTCTGATGAAGCCATTATTGAGACCATGTCTCTCGAGGAACTCCCTTGGTCCAATCACCACCATCGTTCCTCATTTCTCCCTGCCCACCAGGAAATGCTTACCTGTCTCGAGTGGTGTGCTCCTTGTCTCCCATCACAACCCCTTCAGATACCCATTCAATTTTATCAAGTGTCCTCTGAAAGGAGACGGAAGATGTGTGTGCCTTCCACTCCATTGCACCCTATTGTTACCGTTGGCCCTTTTGCAAAATGGGGCATCGATTATACGACCTGTAACCCTCGCTCGGCTAGGGGGCTGGATATATCATCGTTGTCATTGATTAATTCACAAAATGGGTCGAGGTGATGCCCACACTATCTGAAGACGGTCACATAGTAGCACAATTTTTATTTAATTATGTTATCTCACGGTTCAGAGTCCCTCAGGCTATCGTCACTGATCACGACAAGAATTTTAGTAATCATATGATGACTGAGCTAACAACCCAGCTAGGCTTGCAGCATGATATCTCGACTCCATACTATCCTCAGGCCAATGTCCAAGTAGAAGCCATCAACAAGGTTCTAGTTACGATGCTTCAACGCACCATTGGCATGCACAAGTCTAACTGGCACTTGATGTTGTTCTCTACCTTATGGGCCTACCAAACTTCTGTGAAGGATGCCACTGGTTTCACCCCATTCCAATTGGTTTATGGAATGGAGGCTACCCTTCCCATCGAGTGTGAGATCTCTTCATTGAAATTAGCAATCGAATTACTCCCCAACACTACTCCATGAGAAGAATGCCTTCTTTACCTAGAATGGCTGGACAAGACTCGTCAACTAGCCTCTCTAGCTATTGACGCATAGAAGAAGAGAGTGAAAACTCACTTCGATCATACGGTTCATCCTCGTTCTTTTGTTGAGGGAGATTTAGTCCTTCTCTTCGATCAAGCAAATGATAAGCTAGGGGCAGGAAAATTCGAGCCCATGTGGCATGGGCCTTATATTGTAAAGTGAGTTTTGCAGATTGGCGCTTATGAGCTGACTGATTATGAAGGGAATCCTCTGGACAAGCCCCGAAATGGGTTTTACTTTAAAAAATATTATGCATAAACTCCATGCACTCTAATTTGTACATACGTGTGTTTAGCAGGTGTGTTGTGTGTGTGTGTGCTTTCATGTTTTGGCTTGGTGTGTCGGCATGATTGCCGCTTATTTTGTCTTTTTACTTCTTGTGCAGATGTCTAGTGCACCTTACGTTGGTTTCGCCGATGGTGCCTGCTGCAGTACCTGCAACCTGTCTTCTACAGCATGGGTGGTCCATGATCCTCATGGTGAGCTGGTAGACCTTCAAGGTGTTTGTCTAGGTTGTACCATGAACAATGTCATCGAGTATAGTGCTATTATTGAGTTACTAGCCGAGGTGATTAATCTTGGTATTAGTACATTGGTTTTGAACCTGGATTCTCAGCTTGTCATCCACCAGCTCAATGGGCAATATTCTGTCAGAGACCATCAGATTTTAAGGTTGTATTTGCATGTTAAATTGTTAGAAAGGAATTTTGATTTCATCACATATCAACACATTCCACGAAGGTTAAACACGTTAACTGATGCATTGGCAAACCATGTATTAGATAGACATTTACGTAACATGTAATCAAAACAGCACATAGAAGCATAAAAAACACAACAAAGTACCATAGGAATATATATATATATATATATATAGATATATATATATATATATATATATATATATATATATATATATATATATATATATATATATATATATATATATATATATATATATATATATATATATATATATATATTGTGTGGCACACCGAGGCGCTCAAAAAAATAAGTGTATGTGTCCAAATAGAGTTTGTGTTCTACATACATCCGAGACACATGTCTCTCAAAAAATCATCAACAAGAAATAAACCTAGGCGTCTACTGCGGTAGGTTATGCTCCCTATAGCACACCACTGCTCGTGCCACTCGCCTCAACAGACGGTGCACCTTGGGTTTCACTCCTACTGTGTGTATCTGCAACGCTACGGGGACCTCCTCGACCCCCATGTAATCATGGATCCCCGCCATCAGACCCTCAAGCTTTTCGGCCACTATCTCCATCTCGTCATCCACCAGGGGAGCCATGGCTAGTGCTTCGATGCCCTGTGCATCCCTCCATGCCTCTGGAGCCAACCCAACGGGTCTCACTGGTCCCACATCTACAATTCCATAGCGTTCATTATGAGGACATATACATGAAAAAATCTAAAAACATCATAAAAAAATAAAAAAAAATGCAAAAATAATGAGATCAAGTGTCTTACCACCATCATCTCATTGCTCTCCAGTGGGTAGTTGCATGTCAGGATCTCAGCGGAATTCCATGCCAGCGTATGGAAAATCCTCAATGAAGATCGTGTGGCACTCCATCCACTCTCGAAACAGTGTCCCCACTACACTGGTCATCTGCCACTTCCTCGTGGCATGACATGTGCCCACCGTGTAGCCCTAGTCTCACGTGGTCTGGGAAAATCCAAATCCATGTCCTATAACTGCAAAGCTGGCACCCGCTCTAGCATGAGCGGGACTATGATGGACCAATAACTAAACTGCTTCGTCTCTCCTTGTCGACAGTTGGTAAGTTGCCTCTTCATATTCGCCGTCACTATGTCTGCCCAGTTAAACGTGGTTGGTTTGAGACGTTCGAGAGCCAGCCGGAGATGGGTCTTCAAAGCCTCATGTTGGGCTTGGGAGCCCGCTGCCCATGTCACCATGAATAACATAGCATGAAGGACTACATCCTCCATTGTTGAGATTTCCACCTTCCCGCTTTTCGTTTTACGTGCCCCTGGGCACACTTGAGCCATTAGCATCTCTAGAGAATCACCCTTGGGTCGCTGCCCCTCTAGAACAGACCTATCACCATGAAAGGACAACCCAGTCAAAAAATATATGTCTGTAGTGTCAAAATCGATATCCCGGATTCAGATGAATAATTTTCCATCAGTGGTATTCCAGGCCCAGATCAGTAGCTCTAGTAAATCAGGTTGTGACCGAAGGTGCCGAGTAAGGAAGAATTTGAGAAATCTGCATTCTCGTAATGAATTTCGGCACCCCACATTGGCAAAAGCTTGAATATCATTGTCATCATGCATTCGTTCTTGCCAGAAAAATGCCATTATAACCTGCATGACGGAAAAAAACGAATTAGCACTTCTTTTGCAAAATTCAACGCGAAATTTGCATAAAAATATAATTTCGCGTCATCAGCGCGTCTGTTTCTAAAATAGATGCGATGACGCGAGGTCGGTAGTTTTTTTTTCGGTGGTCATCACGGAAGTACATCACTTTTCCGTGATGATCGGAGCGCACTGTGTGTGAATTTTTTCGGTCATCACGGACTCGAGGGGTATACCTGCGATGACTGAGCGGCGGAACCCGATCCAAAAAATCCGCCTAAACTAACACATTTAACATTCAAATGCATGGAAAATATACTAAATTGAAGCGCAGGATGGAGTCTATCTACCTGGACAGGGTTTTAGGGCGAACGATGGATGAACAGGCTGAAATTAGCTCGCCAACTTTGGTGCTCCAAAATGCTTCACAATGGAATGAACAGTAACAATGGTAAAAATTGATGGATTCACCCCTTTTTATAGTAATTTTTGGAAATTAAAAAATTATATTTTATAAATGTGGGTTTTTCTCATTTTTTATCACATGGTTAAGTTAAAATTTGGTTTTTCAATTACGTTGTTCATTTTATATCGAATGGGTTTACGTGTGACATGTTTTTGTGTAGAGCTATAGGTAGTGGAGTTTCATGTATACTTGATCCATGAAGTCGTATTTATGCTCCTTTCCAACTTGAACAATGAAAATATAGCCAAGTTTTTCCTCTCGACTCGTTAAAAGTAAATAAGAGGTGATCGCCTTTAAGCTCTTTTCTGACCGTCTAAAAATGAAAAGGTTTCCGGGCCTTTGTCGTTTCAAGCTCATTATTGGTTATGAAACAATGTGATTTTGGTGACTTTTCTACTTTTTCAGGTCGAAGTCACTAATCATGAAAAGTACTCCTCGATCGTAATGGTCAGGCAGTTCTTTCGAGTATCATTTTATACTTTTTCGGGCTTGAGAGGCACAAATCTACGAAAAACGACCCCCCTTGGAGTTTTCTTTTCCATGTCTTTTTCAAACTCCCTAAACATGAAAAAGACTCTGAGTTTTACCTATGTTAGACTCGCTAAACCCTGACGACATTGGAGTCGTCACCATGATGAGACTCAAGCTTCTCCTCCCTAGGGCTCATTAAACTATTACTGGGTTAGATTCAACAATAGGTTTATCATTGATTTTCTATGGCAGCTAGTCACTCTTGAACATCGACACTTTTGCTTCTTGTCAGGTTGGGATATCCATACATCGTCATTTGGCCTTCCACGGGTTTGGGTTATCATTTAGCCTTATTCAATCTGATCTCTGATGTCTCCATCAAAGCCTCTGATCCCATGGTACCTAAATGCTGCCACCCTCCAGAGTTGTGTCGCCAACATGTTCAAGAGTATAATCCTTCTGCAGTTTACACCTCTGTCTCCTTCTCTGATACTATGTTTCACCATCTACCTCTTGATTCCTCGTCTTGTGTCGTTGATGGGGAAAACATTATGGCCCTCCTATGACAGATCGTATCTTGTTGACATCAGCTCATTATCTAGGAGATTGATCTAGAGATCCCCTTTGGTACCTTGGATCTTGCATGCCTCAATGGCAAGTTCCTCACACCTGACGGTCGACTCACGTCATTGGTCATCGATTGGGTGATTTTACGAGTGTTCGACTTCAGCTCATTCTTCACACTTCGTGGATTGTACTGGACAGTACCTTGAGAACCATTGGAATTATTGGTGGTTTCTCTCGCACTTGTTAACTATTTACATCATCGACCGGTAATCAAGCGAATTTCTTTCATGCTCGACTTTAGCACCTCTATTCGCATGTTAGAATTTGTACTATGGTCGGTTGGGTTCAAGACCCCGTGCTCAAATTACACATGCTCGGGCTGCGTATATTGGTTCGTGATTACATGACTCATTGATGGATGGTTGTGCCCATACCTGAGTCTTCATGGATGGCTACGACCATACCTTTGTCATTTTCATGGTCTCACTAGCTGGATGGTTGCGTCCATACCACAGACCTTGCTTATATGTCTTTTGGATCGTTGCGTCCATGCCTAGATGACATGTACTTCACTATCAGATATATTTTACTTGCGCCTGCAGGTCCTTCTAGACGGTGTTCTAGCTCAATTGTTTTGTAAAGCATTTCAACCCTCCCACTCTCTCGGGCTTCATACTTTAGGGGGCATCTATTACACAGTAATTTATCACCGCCTTCACTCCCGGTTCTTTCCACTGTGTCATGTGTCCAAGTCAAACATGCCCATAACAAACAAATTCTCTCTTGTGCTGCCAATTTAGCCACTTTACCTAATTGATCTGCCTCATCGCAAATATGGGCTTAATAAATGTGCTGACAAGTGCTCATGAACAGCCCAACCATGCTACCAGTACGGAAGTACATCTAATTCCTGCGATGTCCCGATTTTATGCACCAGCGCGGGTCTATGTGGTCACTTCAGCGACGATCTGACTGGATACACTGATCACTAGCGATGTCAGCGCTGAAGCTCATTTTTGTCCCCGCGATGATCTATATTGGGCGAATTTGTTCCAACATTCCACCTTCCACATGACTCCAGACCTGGTTGTTGGCCTAGGTTATGTCGTCGTTCCTTGCCTAGTGTGGAAATTCTATAAATTGTGCTACCTTCCTTGATGATAAGCTCTCCCTTCCAACTTTCATGGAGACTCCTTCTCCTATTCAAACTCTCACCATTGCTATGCATTGCTATTTTTTCTGATAGTTGGATAGTTGAGCAGTGTTGTTAGTGTTTTGTGAGTTTGCTAGATAGCTAGTGTGAGTATCGCAAGTGTGGGATTGTTAATAGCTTGTGGAAGGTTGTGAAGTGCCCTTAATCTTGTGTAAAACTTACGAGTGAGAGAGCTCTTGTATGTTGGGAGATCCATCTCCAAAGAGTGAATGCTTGAAGAACATGCTGGCTGGACCCTTCTGAGAAGGCTTGTGACGTCAAGACTTTGGTTGTAAGTTGACTCTTATTTCATTATTAATGCAATCAATGATGTTTTCCTATGTCTTATATGCAATGTACTTGATAGCTCATGACTTCTTGATTGTGTGAGTAAATGGTTTATTGTTGTTGCCAGATTACGTGCTTTGTTGTATTTCCTTTGCTTTGTTTCAGGTTGATCACTCATTGAGGAAGCGGAAGCTGGAGCAGCACAACGAAACACCATCGACCACCGGCTGAGGTAGACCTCCAACCTGAACCATTTAAGGAAATCTATTGTTGATCTATCCTTGTTTGTGACTAGACCCACTCTAGGGCTAGAGGGGTTGCCTCTGTCTGCAGAGGGAACACTTTCCTGCATCACATTCCTGGTAAAAATTTTCAAAATCAAGAATGCATTCAAAATAAATGCATTCACATACAAATTTGTAACCTCAAATTGCCTTCTTTGCTACATTTAAGTGAGATAAACATAAGTCCAATTTTAACATCTTGCATCATACAAGTTCCAGCATACTTTCAACATAAAAGTAATGCATTCATAAGGCAAAGCAATTAATTTTTAAGGAAAATAATTTCATCTATCAACAAAAGAAACGCAAGCCTTATTTGGTTAAGAAATCAAACCTCCTCTTACCAAACCATTTCCATGGTGCTTCTTTCAGTTGCACATCATCTTGTGAATCATCTTGACCCACATAAATTATGGAATCTCCTTTTCCATTCTTTCCGAAGTCTCTCTCCAACTTCTTCAAATTTCATGGATGAGTTGTTGGATACAAAGTCCAACATTTTTCTATGAGATGACCTTGCTTATGGAAATTAGTGTAAAACAGTTGCATCTTCTTTGCAACATGGCTTCCATTATCCAATGGACCTTTGGCTTTCTGTCTCTTTTTCTTTGAAATTTTCCTGTGTATGGATATCTTCTTCCAACACCTTGAAATAGTATGGTTATTCAAACCACAAAAATAACATGTAAATTTTATCCAAACCTTATGTGAAGATTTTCTATGTTTATCATAGTCAAAAGAAACTCGATTAAAGGCATATTTATACCTTGCACATTCACCTTTGTCACCTTCTTGAGGAGGTTAATTTGATAAGGTATTGGCTCTCTTCAGAATACCAAGAATGGTTTCAATGACCTTATAGATTTCATCATCCTCTTGTTTTCCCTTTTCACTAATTTCATGCTTATGCGCATCTTCTTGCAAAGTGGGTATAAAGCTTTTGCATTCCTAATGAACACAAACTTCACAATATTGAGGTAATGAACATGTAATGAAATTCCTTCTTAGAACACCTTCATGTGCCTCCTTTACTTTGGAGCATTATCCATCATATTGTCCATAACTAATACCCAAATACCCAGACCTTTCCTCAAAAACAATTGGCTCAACTATGCCTCGTGCATGTTTTCCTAGCCCTTTACCTTCATAGCCCATATTCATCAATAATTTGGACCTTATTCCTCTAGTGTGTCTTTCAAAAGCACAAAAACATTTATTTTGAGAGGAAATTGAAGATAAACTTGAATTTCATACCTCATTTTCATCGACATACTTGGTTAGGTTTTCCTCGGCATCTTGGAGTAAAATATCCATCTCATCCATGTTTTCAAGAAGCTCTTTCTTATCCTCCTTCATGGATATCAACTCCTCTTGAGGTATAGTGTTCTCCTTCCTATCTTCAATCATATCTCGCACCATATCTCTCATGATGAAAAATTCTTGCAACATCTCTTCATCAAAACATCTTGCTAAGGAAGAGAGATTAGAGACATCACTTGTTGAAGCTGCCATCACATAAACTTGCACACTATTAATTATCCTTGCAAAAATCTTAAGAAATCAAGAAAATAAACATTTTCTATGATACCAAATTAATCCATAGTTGAATGTTAGTTTTTTTGTGCTAATTTCAACTTCAAATTTAGAAACAAATGCTTGTGAATTGCTTCATGTGCATAGGTTCCTTTATGGTGTTTATGATTCAAAATAGGTAAATTTATATCAATTTTTATGTTAGAATCATGATCAGAATAGCATGAAAGACAAGTGATGTAAATCAGCAAGTAAATGTACAACTAACCACCAATAAAAACACTTAACACAGTGTTTTGAAAAAGAATTTCACCCCTCCTGGGTTAGATCTCCTTAGTCCAGCTTCCATCACTTGGGCCTCTGTATTTTCTAAAAATGGAAGAAAACATAGTTTACAATGGTCTATAGCTCCTAAAACCTACTTCAATAAATTTAGAGCATCCAAAAGCCCCAAATATGAATCTCCAAGTGATCCAGGCGGATCTTCAAATACAATGGCATGGAAAAGCTCAAAATTCAAAGTGGAAAAAAAGCAAGTATCTTAACATTAGACCTAAGTGCTCGTCACCCTGATTCTAACGGTGCTAATGAAACTCTAATCCGAGTCTAGATGATGAAGTTATGGTAGAAAGAAGGTTGCCTTGTTCCTTTGGAAAATGAGGCATTTTCTCCTAAAAATGGGCTTTTAGCCTTTAAAAAGGAAATTGCATCGGAAAACATGCAAAGGGAGGAATTAACAACCCTTGATTAGTAATCGCCAATCTATCAGGTCGGAGAAAGGCAGGCAGTCGGCGATATCGGGGGCTTCAAACCTACGATGTAGCGATCGTCGATATTGGTGTTGGCAGATTGGGTTGGCGAAACACAAGGCATAAGACCAGAACCTTAGGGTCATTGTGATTGTGATCTGTCGATTAGCGATGTGCGATCTTAGTTATCGGATCGAGAAATAGATGAACAACCAAGATTTAATCAGCAATGGATAGATCAAAAAATCGTAGATCAGAAAATCGGTGATCGGCGATTACTCGTAATAAGGCTGTTGAACAATGCGATAATGACATGCGATGCAATCTAGACCATCTGATCAAGGAACAGATCAATGATCTAGATCTAATCAGAAGATTGGCGTATCGGCGATTGGCCATCAGATATTTCTAATATACAGGGTCAATGACATCAGTGATAGTGATTGGTGATAGGTTCCAGACCCGATGGATTTATAGGTCTGATTTGATATATTTTAAGGTCCGGCCTTTCGGATTTTCAATGATTTTCAATGTTTTTTGTGTATATCACTTGAGCGTAAAAAAGGCTATTTTAAAGGGTTTGTTGTGCCCGCTGACCCTTCCACCTAAACGGTTTCTATTCCAATAGAATAGACCTTTGATTGTTAAGTGGCACTTCTCCTAAAGGAGACATATAAAAGCTCGATGATTGGAAAAAGTACGAGGGAGAGGAATTTCGGCATGCAATTCGAGGAAGAGCTTATAGGAGGGCTGGTAGTACATTTTGTCTGATTTGGGAAAATATTATATGTTTTCAGCCCCTCTCAATGCCCCAGATGCAGTGGTCTTGTCCATTTCTCCCTCTGATTTCTCCTTTTCTCATCCATCTTCTAGAATGGAGGTATAAGCCCCTTTTGATGTACTGATGATTGTATTCTCTCTTTTCATGCCATTTAATGAATGAAGGCCTCCCCATTGATCAAGTAGGGCCCGAGGACGTATCCGAGTTGGACGAATTTCGTCATCTAGTCTTGTTGTCTTCTTTTTCTGCCTTTATGTGTTTCCTTCTTCTTTTCTTATGTGCACATTAATTTCTGTGTTAAGATGCAATTTTCACATGTGATTCTTTTCATACATCTATAAGTGAAAGATCCTTGGATCAAGTGGTATCAGAGCAGGGATTTTTAGATGTGAATTGCATGTTTGTATGCTAACAAGAAACAAGCTCCAAAGAGGTGAAGGGGAACTAGAACCTTTCGATCTCGAAGCAGGGCGTGCACATTGAAGGAGAAACATGGAAGACGAAGCTCATCTTGAAGAGGAGCGTAATTTCCAAAAGATCTTCTTGTTAGAAAATTATATATTACAGAGCAATGGAACACATAAAATATTGCATAAATATAAACATAGAAGACGCATAAAAAAAGAGAGACACAGATATATGTGGTTCACCTAGTTTGGGCTACATCCATGGAGAAATAACCAGACCTTCCTTTTATATTATCCAACAAACTGAAGAGATACAACCTATAGCAGTTCCGCTGTAACACTCTATTCGCTCTCAATCTCCTCTCTCTTTCTCACTCAGAATATAGATATACATAGACGTAATAAAATTCCCTCATATATAGTAAGGGGTTGCCTTCTAGGACAAAAAACCCTAAATTAAACATAACTTCTACCGTCAGGTCATCTGCCTAATGAACAACCCAGATTGACTAGAAATTACTAGACTTTTACAAGGCAATTTTACATCAATTTTTAGCTTCGGGAGTACTATCCTCAAAACCCCCCGCTAGGGGGGGGCTCCCCAGAGGTCGCAACCGCCCCCCCTTGGATCCCCCCTGCGGCGAATATTTTATGGGTGGAATTGCTGCCCTATTTTGATCTGGGGTCCAATGCAGCGATACCTTTGAATACAGAAGATAATCAGGCTCCACACCCAACACTTCTATTCAATGGCAGAGAATGTAGGTAAGTTGGTTTTAAGGTTGGAGAAAGCAGAAGATAGAAATCCAGAAGAATAAGGTTCAACACATGGAAATGGTGGAGAAGACCCCCCTCCTCCTTCCACAAGTAAAGGTTCTTCTTCCTCTCAACACCATAATCGTAGAAATCCTAGGGATGCATCTAAGAAACATTTATTTAAATTAGATGTTAAATTTGATCTTCCCATGTTTAATGGTTAAAGTAATGCAAAAAATCTCAATAATTGGATTAGGTAGATTGAGATCTACTGTAGCATTCAGCAGATCGTGGAGAATGAGGAAAAGATTCATCTAGCCTCTCTACGGCTGAGCAGCACCGCTCTCGTTTGGTGGGAGAGCAAATTGAAGAGTAGTAAGAATGTGGATAACCTCTTTTCCTCATGGCCTGATTTTATTTCTACGTTAAAGGAAAAATTTTATCCCTTGGGTTACAAGAAAAAAGCATTAATGAGTTGGAAGTATTTAAGGCAAGGCAAAGGTTAGGATGTTCAGAGTTTTATAGAGGAGTTTAGAAAGCAAACACTTAATCTGGGTATTGCACTTGATACACTTGAAGTTGTAACTAAGTATATTGGCTCATTGCATAGCTACATTAGGCATTCATTGTTGTTGTTTGAACCAACCAATATTGACTCAACGAGTGTAAAGGCAATTCATATTGAGAATAGGGGCAAAAATGAAAGAGCTGATCATTCTAGAAAACCACCATTCAAACCTCCCAATGGAAAATCAAGAGTGAAATGGAAAGGAAAGGAGAAGAGAAGAAGACGGCAACAACCGAAGAAGAAGAATGGCCATATTGCAATCATTGCAAAAAGGAAGGCCACGATATCGATCAATGTTGGAAACAACACCCAGAAAAACATCCAAAGAAGTATGGAGGAAAATGGAAGTAGAAGACCGTGGCAATGGTGCAGAAAGACCTTGGGTCGGATTCTCGAGATGAAGCATTGATCATAGCCGTGGGAACAAAAGGTACTCTTACACCTCATGTTAATTCAGAATCGCATGAAGGCACTAGTTCTCTAAATGAGTCCCTTCCTAATGATCGAAAGAGAATTGAACTGTTTCATGTCATAGTTGTTGTAAATCATACTCAAGTTGAAACTCTATTTGATACTAGATCCCAAGAAAAATTAATCACAGAATCCTTGGTAATGAAACTCAGCTTAGAAACAAAACCACATCCGAAACCTTACCCGCTTGGATGGATACATGATAAAGCAAAATTTAATGTAACCAAGTAGTGTAAAGTAAAATTTGTAATTGCTTCTAAGTTAGTGGATGAAGTAGAACTAGATGTGATCCCATTGGATATCTACGGCATGGTGTTAGGGATCCCATATTTGTATGATAGAAAGGTAGTCTTTTTCCATCACGAAAACAAATACCAAATCACAAAATATGGGGTAGAATATATAATAAGGGCTCATCAAACTAAGGTCAATGCCAGCCTTGTAAGTGCAGGACAAATGAAAAGGCTGGTGAATTCCAGTAAGGGTTGTATGTTGATGGTCATAAGGAAAAAAGAGGAAAAATTAGCTGAATCTTTCCAGGGTTCTGATCATGAACATAAACATGAATTATCTGAATTAATTTCTAATTATGATGAGTTGTTTCAAGAACCGAAGGGATTACCTCCGAAGAGGGAAATCCAACATGAGATCCATTTGCAACATGATGCTCCTTTGCCAAATATTGGCATGTATAGGATGTTGGCTATTGAGATGGAGGAAATCAAGAAATAGGTGCAGGAATTGCTGGACCAAGGGATCATCAGGCCGAGCACTTCCCCATGTGGCTCACTGATTGTCTTAGTGCCAAAGAAAGACAACACATGGAGGATGTGCATGGATTACCGTGCGCTAAAAAAAATCACGATGAAAAATCACTACCCCCTTCCACACATTGATGACTTATTAGATCAGTTAAAGGTTGCTATTTATTTCACCAAATTGGATTTGCACAGTGGTTATCACCAAGTCCGAATTGTAGAGCAGGATGTGTGGAAAACCACCTTCAAGATGAAGCAGCGGTTGTTCAAATGGACGGTGATTCCATTCGGACTTTGCAATGCTCCAACCACTTTTATGAGGGTCATGAATGATCTCTCTAGGCCTTTCATTGATGAATTTGTTCTTGTATATTTAGATGATATACTTATCTTTAGTAAATGTTGGGTTGAACATGTGTGTCATGTAAAGAAAGTGCTTGATGTACTAAAAAAAGAAAAACTCTTTGTAAAATTGTCAAAGTGTGAGTTCAGGAAAACCTCTTTGGGTACCTAGGTCATATTGTTAGTCATGGTGAGTTAAAAATTGATCCCTATAAAGTTGAAGCAACTATAAATTGGCCTAAACCTACTAGTGTAACCAAGATTCGTAGCTTTTTAGGTGTAGTACAGTATTGGAAGTCCAGATTTATTATCAATTTCTTTGTTATTTTAGCACCTTTGCACACCTTGACAAGAGTGAAACACATCTTCCAATGGGGAGGAAGACAGCAGAAGTCCTTCGAAACATTGAAGGAAAAGATCAGCAGTGCGCCAGTCTTAGCCTTACCCAATCTCCAATAGCCATTTGAGATCGAAACCGATGCTAGTGGTTATGCCATGGGAGCTGTACTGATGCAGCAAAAGAAGCCGATTTGTTACCATTCTCAGAATTTTTCTCAAGCTGTGATAAATTGTCCCACTTATGACAAGGAGCTTTATGCCTTGGTGCAGAGTATGAAAAGTGGAAACACTACCTTAATGGCAAGGAGGCCATCATCCATATGGATCATTAGCTCTTGTAGTACCTTTAGTCACAAACCAAGTTGCAGCAATCTCATCATTTCAAATGGATGGGTTTTATTCAACACTTTCATCTAGTAATAAAGTATAAGAAGGGCACTAGCAATAAATTGGTTGACATGCTATCTCACACTCCTATTTCTACTTCTGTTATTTTGCATAATGCTTCATTATCATTTGAGAGTTATGTTGAACAATATGCTAATGATGATGACTTTAAAGAGATTTATGCAAAACTAACCCATGGTTCATAGGTGGACAACTATCACTTGCAGGGGAAGCTATTGTATCACCTTGGTAAATTATGCATTCCCATAGGGGAAAGAGTACATGTAATTCGAGAGGCCCACACCTCTCTTCTGTTTGGACACTTTGGTGTCAAAAAGAATTTATGTCATGTACAAATATTTTTCTTTTCGTCTCATATGAAAAACATTGTGACTCGCTATGTAAAGGGTTGTGTGATGTGTGCTATTTCAAAGACCTTTAATAGAAAACTTGGGCTCTACACACACTCCCTATTCCGAGTTGTCCATGGGAAAGTGTGTCAATGAACTTTGTAGGAGGTGTTCCTTTGTCCAGAAAGAGTCACGACTACTTGTATGTTGTCGTTGACTGTTTTAGAAAGATGTGCATTCTTATGCCTTGTAAAAAGCAGATCACTGTATAGCAGATTGCTTCTCTTTTCTTTCAGCATGTTTGGATCCATTTTGGGCTGCCCACATCAATTGTGTCAGATTCAGACTCTCGCTTTCTTGAAGAATTTTGGACAGCTTATGGAAGATGATTGACACCAAACTAAAAAGAAGCATGACATTTCTTCCATAGACTAATGGATAGAAAGAGGTTCTCAACCACACTGTGGTAGACTTGTTAAAAGGCTATTGTGGGAAACATCCCAAGTTGTGGGATGAACATCTCCCATATGTACAACATTCCTACAATCGAGCAATCCATTCATCTACGTAGCGTTTGCCATTTCAAACATGCTTTGGTTACCTTCCAAAGGACCCTTTTGATATGGTCTTTGGAAGGGAAGATGGCTCTAATGGACGTAATGATAGGGACAAAGCTCAGCAGTTCATTCAATGAATCCAATTGATTCACCAAGCAGTATAAGAGAAGTTGGAAAAAATTCAAGCCCGTTACAAGGCTCGACATGAAAAACACCAAGTCGACCATCAATTCCAAGTGGGCGACAAAGTGTGGTTCCACATCAGCAAGGACCGGATGAAAGGAGAAGGGAAGAAGTTGTGACCAATTCGGTATGGTCCATTCACCATTTTGGAGAAGATTGGTAACAATGCCTTTCATCTTGATTTGCCGATATATATGCAGATGTACTCAATAGTGAATGTAGAGAACTTAAAGTTGTATGAGCCACCACTGACCTTGGACACAGATGAGGTGGGCATAGTTCCTACAGTTGATTATTTTGCACCAGAATATCTTGAAGAGTTACCTGAAGACACCATCCTTAACAGAAGGACCAGGACTTCACGGTGAGGAGATGTGGAATACCTTCGAGTTGGGTTCAAGGGAATGCACCCCAGGAAGGAAAAATGGTTGGAGAAGGAAAGGGTGAGGGAACAATTCCCTCACTTGTCAATTGAATAATGAAAGCTTTTGGTGGTCCAAAATATCCTTAATGGGGAGGATTGATCCTCAGATACAATGGCATGAAAAATATCAAAATTAAAAGTGGCAGAAGAGCAATTATCTTGACATCATATTGAAGCTCTCGTCGCCCTAATTCCAATGGTGCAAACGGAACTCCAATATGTAATAGACATTTTTAGGAACTTCAACCCCAATCACAAATGTCCATAAACTGAGGGCTCTTAAGTCCCTAAAAGGGTTGCTTCACTACCTAAAGGAACAAGGTCAACTGGTTACATCATCTCCCAGAAATTCTCCACTGAAAACTGCTCATAAATGGTCAAAACTGGACCATATTGAAAGCTCCATGCAGAGGGTGCGGTGCATATCACCTTCCCAATGTACAGGGTGTGATGCATACCATTTTGCTCCTCTGTAGGGTGCGATGGTCGGGAATGGACAAATGGCAGGGACCAAAATGCAAGGTGGAAGATCATGGAATCTTCCAGAAGCTTCCCCTCTGACACTTGCCACTCCATTTTAACCCAAGGATGAGTAAGAGATCTTCATTCCCTGAGTGGAAGCAGGAACTATCAGAGAGAAGACACTAATCAAGATCCGAAAAGATGACTCGCATCTCTGTAATCATCTATATATGGATCCCTCATCACAGAGATCCAGAGGCTGGAATTTTGTAATCTAGAGAGAAGTGCTGTCAGTATTCTTGTGTACATTCACAGTGTTGGGTGATTTTGCTTTGCTTGAGGTGAAAGAAGGGCTTCTTAGTTGGAGGATGATGCTGGGTCAGAGCTTCTCATGGTTTTAATCCTCTTTCTACTTTTATCTAAATAAATATATTCTTGTTTCCTTCCATATCCTGGTGTAATCGTTTATATATGCTTGTATATGGTTAATGTACATTTGATCCTACATTATTTGTGAATTTAGATCCTTGTTTCTTGCATAGTAGTATGTTGCTGTGATTCTGCAAGTCCTTTTGAAGTTGAGAAGACAAAGAGAAGGCAGCAAAACTCTATCAAGAAGGAGAGGGAATCGAGCGCAAGACTCAGGTTGGCCCCTTGGTTCCTCTCTCATCTATTTTCATAAAAGGAATCAACAATAGACTTTGATTGTTTGTTTCTAAGATAGCCACACATCTTAGTGGGAATAGCAACATCCATGTGGACACTATTCCCGTATAACAGGGACTTAAAGTTCATAAAGTGAATGGTGGACTCCACGCAAGGCGGCAGTTGAAGAAAATAGTGAATCGAACGATGATTGTGAAGGTTTGTTGGTGATCAGACGACGAGGAAGTGATGGAGGGGGAACGTGCTGGAGGCAATTTCAACGGAAAATGACAGAGAAAACCAGTGCATGTAAACAACTAACTGCACTTAAACAAAGAAATCCATAGCCCATGTGAGAACCAGAGACAATTTGTTTGGGGTTGCTGGAGGGTCTCTGCCTCAAGTCATGGTCCCAAAAGGAGGAGATGAGGCCGAGACACCTGCACACAACCTGATAGTAATCTTTTCCTCTAATCCAACCTATAAATTAAAAACACAAATGAAATTAACCTACAACAGATGCAACTACTGAAATAGATGAATAGAACAGGAAGCCATTCAAATAAATGAACAAAACCAGAAAGTTTCTTAACCAAATGAATCAAAACCAAAAACTTCTTGAGCAAATGCATTAGTAAACCATGAAACTACTGAAGCAAATGAATAAGCAAACCATGAAACTACTTAACAAATAAACGAAACATAATGCTATGGTATAATAACAATATAGTAAAGAGGATTTGCAGCTTCTTGGGTCGGGCCCTAACCCAAGAGCTTCAGCCCTCGAAGTTTAACTTAGAGCTAGCTTAAATAGAACTCTTTATTACAGAAACCATGCATTACAAAGTGTTAGAGTCGGTCCTTACGGCCCTCTGTCAGAGATCTTTTCGCTTTTGCATATCATTTTTAGGTGTCTCACTCGTTCCGCTTCGTTGCATTTCGTTAGGGGCATGCCATTGACTGATGAGGGGGTCTAGTTGTCTTGTGTTCCCTCATGCTTGTCCCTGCAGGGTTAGTCAAAAATTTCTCAAAAAATCACCAAAGTACATGATCATTTCATTCATCATCATAAATGATTAGTTTTGTTTAAAAAGAAAGGTCTTTAGTCCTAGAGTCTAGGGTTTTTAGTCCCGTGCATACACATAATAAAAGCCCACAGGCCATGAGGTTGGTTTTAAAAGATTATCATTTAATATTTTTCCTCAGAAAGCATTTAAAAACATTTTTAGTCCAAAACTTTGTTTTGGAACTGAAAATTGTGATTGTACATAATTGTATTTATTGTATCTCAAAAGGTTTAAGAGCAAGCCTCTGATCTTTTCCAAAGCCAAAATATCGGATCCCTGCAAAAATCAACAAAACATTATCAGTTCAAGACTCAGAAAAATCCAAAGAAAAGCATTGTATTAAAGCTCAAATGTCAAAGTTCCAAACATTATAAAGTGGGTTATTAAACAAATATAAATCAAAGTGAGATATTTTCCTCACCTATAAAAGGGGAAAACGAGTTCATTTATTCAAAATATCCCAAGGAAAAATCATGCTGGAGTAATTTGGAAGGCCGCAAACTACATTTCATACCCCTGGACAGCATTTTGGAGGTGCGCTGCTCATACAAGGTGTGCGTTGCGCATATAGAGGTGCGCTGCGCATTGGGCCTCACTGGCTAGTGTAAATTAACAAAGGCGCTACGCATATAGAGGTGCGCTTCGCGTTGGGTTTGTGCATTGCACACTGGGTTACAGAACCAAGAAAACTTTGTTCATGTGACCAGATCATACCAAATCCACTCCAAAACTTGCAAGTTGGTATTTCATTGTTGCTTAGTCAATGTTTGAAGTGTGTTTCAAGATGGGAAATTTTATGTATTGGGTCTTGAAAAATGAAACCCTATGTTCCTGTCAAAATCATTCCTTAAGGGTTTTTTAAAGGACATGTGGGTGGTTTAGTGAATATTTCCCATCCTCCATTGATGAAAAACAATCCCATACTCATTTGTAAAGTTTTGGTCAACATTGCAAAAGGGTACACATTACACTCTTGTCTATTTGTCAAACAGTGACTATTTTATGCCAATTCATTGAAACAGAGCATTACCATTATGGATCAGTTTTTATGATACTTTGATAAACATATTTGGGTTTTGAGTATGCATTGAAATTTTGACTTCACCACACCTATATCACTATACATATCACAGACATCTTGAGATCAAAGCCATGTCAAACACAGATTCAGTGTATGAGCAACAGTATGACAGTGATTCCACAATAGAGGGTAATGTGCCACGGAGGTCTCGCAAAGGTGGAAAAGGTGGTAAGCCTCTCAGGGTAGAGCCTATTTCTTTGGTTCAATTGCAGGCTTGCCCTCTTGCAATGGATTGTTTTCGTCGTCAGTCATGCTATCACTAGTGCGAATTAATTTCACAATTCCAGCATCATCGTGAACTAGCTCGTTTGTTTGTTCTACATTTACATGATGGCCATGTAAACCTCGTCGGAGTTGATTTCATTTTGTCACCAAAGACTATCGTAGAGGCCACTAGGATACCAAATATTGGAGAGCAATGGAATAAACGTCAGCAGTTAGAGAACTCCTACTATGAGCCATACATCAAACCTGGGTATATGAGGCACTTGAGCAGAGTTTTTCCTTTCCAATACCTGAATGATCAATTTGCACCTTTGATGAAACTTATCATTCGGTATTTCAGTTGTGAGGGCAGATTCTCCTGTCTTTATGCCTACCATGTCCGTTTGTTGATGTGTTTTACAAGGGTACATATGATGAACATTCCATACTTCATGTTTCGCAACATAGAGAGGATGGTGCCTCTTGTACAAAGGAAGACCCCAACACAGCAGCATAGCATTATTTATCATTACGCGTTGATCAAGATCGTAGTGGTTCATTAGTTGGCACATTAGGGCATTACTTGGGAGGATTTTATTTCTCGTGACTTCTTCACAGCACCTCAGCCACCTCCAGAGATAGTTCATGATGAGGGAGGGCCTTCACAACAGTTTGACATTCCTGAGATCGAGCATGTCAATGCTCCGGTGTATGTGACATATCAGCGAGGCCACAGGGCCTTATTTGCAGCTACACGACGAGTACTATCTCCACATGGTGTGGAAGGGGTCTCGCCTTCTTCTTCAGCACAGGTACAGGTACAAGTTCAGGACAGGGGCAAGAGGTCAAGGCATAAGAAGGGCCCTTCAGGAGGCCATGATATTGATGTGGATAGGAGCTCTCCTAGCTTGAAACTGAAAGAGATCATCCAAGAGCAGGAAGCTGAGATTAATAACTTGAATGAAAAATTGCTAAAAGAAAAATGGGTTATCAATTATTTGGAGTAGCGCAATAAACAGTTAGAGGATCAACACACACTTATAGAGCTGCGACAAATCCATGAAGACCGACAGGCTGCCCGAAGACATATACATGAGATGACACTTATTGAGCAGGAGATAGAAGCTGACCAGAAGACTTGGCTCGAGAGGGTCAACATCCACTTAGAGAAGTTGTTGGCAAAGGCTAATAGAGATAAAGACATGCTCTGTCACATGAAACATCATTATTGGGCTCGCATGCATGTCAACAAAGCAAAAATGAAGATTTTGAAAAGGAGGTTGAGCCAAGCACTAAAATGGAAAAAGAGGTCGGATTCACTTTGAGTTTTATTGGTCCCAAAAACAGGTTTTTCGGCTGTATGAGCAGTGCGCCTGCGCGCTCGCTTTTGCTTGGGACACTTGCTGGAGGAAAAATTGGTATTTTTGGGTTTTTCATGGTAAGTTATGCATTCTCAGTGATTTCCAAAGCATTTCATCAAGTTCTGGATGGTCAAAAGGCCCAAAAACACCATGAAAACCACCTTACTGCCACCTTTTGCAACAGCAAGAAGTACCTCTGGGAGAATGCAATTTTGAGGGGGCAAATGATCTCCAAATGGGGAAATTCTACTTGGGTTGGAAAGTAGACATCTAGGGCTTTCCAACGAGCTATTGTGAGCTCAATTTGGATGCCGGGAAGTGCCTCAAAATCAGTCTAAAAGGTGCATTGCGCGTAGAGACCAGGGCACTGCGCATAGAGGTTTTGGATCAGGTTTTCCTCCTCCAGCTCAGGAATTCGGCCAGTTTTCACTAGTTTCACTTCTTGATGTGATTTTTGACCCAACTTGATGTAATTTTATGTGTATGAGGTAACTTGGCACCTTTTTACCTTGTTCTAGATGATTCATTCACAAATTAGCAAAAAATTAATGTAATGAATCAATTTCCTTCTTTTTAGAGGCAGGTTGTTTTGGTAACCTAGATTCTTGCTCCATGTTTAGAATTTATTCAAACTGCTCCTAGAAGGAGGAGCTCGACCCCTAGAGGTTAGGAAATGAGGTTAGCTTGATCTATATATGTAAATTTTCAGTCAGTAGCAAGGGTTGGACTCTTGGGAAGATTTTGGCACACTATTGTACACATTTTTCATATTTTGGCTAAGGAAAGATCAGAGGTTTTGCAGCACCTGTTGGGATTCTTGTGGCTTTCAGTTCTTGATGATGTTATCTCTCAGTTTACTGTAAGTTCTTTCATGTTTAATGTATGACATTCCCTTCTTATGATTCTGAAACTAAATGAATGAGTAAATAAGGTTGAATTCATTGTTCACAGTGCTCTTCCTTTAAATTTGTTTATTTTTACATGTTTTCGCCATTTTGGAGAAGATTCATGTTCTCCCTTGCCCTCTTCAGCTCCTAGTTGTTCTGATCCATCCATACCTTTGATCAAAGGCATCAAGGCTACTGCCTACCTCGCCCCAACTCGAAATTCTGCAAAGATCTGGCCTTATCCCTGAAACCAAAATTATTTTTCCCATTTCTCCAACAAAAAAACCTAAAAATTTTAAATCAAACTTTCCAATCTCTTTACTAGCCTAAAATCAATATTAATTTTGAGTCATCTCAACCCCTCTGAAGGCCTTTTGCCGAGATAGACCCGGAGAGAGCCCTCTCCTGTCCTCGTAGGGCTAGCTACAAGGCTAAGCTTGGTTTGATGTGGCCTTAAGTTTTGCCTTCCTCAGCCTGAGGCAGATTTAAGCGCTAACACAAAGCAAATTCACAAGTCTTTACAGTTCAGAAATAAAATAGAGTTTTACAAATGAAGTCCGAATCCTAGTGAGGTCCTAAGCCTCTCTATTTATACATATGAAGTCTCCAACAACTTCCTTCCAAATTAGGGTGGTTTGGCTCCCAACTCAAAATAAATTGTTTTAGTCCTCATGATGTGGTTGTTTGCACTCTGAGATTATCGAGGTATATACGAATGGAGGGGTAGTAGATGAGGAGGATTAACCTCCTATAATTTATCTACCTTGCCCCATTCGATTCTTGAGAAAGGTCTTTGCTTTTATCCTTTATACTTGCATTTTTCCTTGCTTTTATCCTTTATTATTGCATTATATGCACATTAGACCACAAAGCCACATATCCAACTCTAACTCATTTCATAAACAAAATACAATCAAAAGTATGCAATAAGTTGTGAGAATAGTTGGTTTGACTAAGCTAGGAGGTTAATTAAGGCCAATTAAGGCCCATATAATTACTCAATAATGAGGCTCGTCATCACCCCCTACTGAAAGTGTTGCTCATCCTCTAAGCAACTTAGTGGCTCTGGTAGCCTCTCTGGCATCCCATGCTTCTACTGTGTTCATAGAAGCCGTCTTTCCTTTCTGCTTCTTCCTACTTCCTCTTTTCCTCTTCTTCTTTTCTCTAATCTTCAAACTATGTGGTAGTGTTCCATTTTAGCATGCATGTATATTATCATCTCTTAGCAACTTAAATATATCCTCAAAATGTGAAATTTCTTGCCCTTGGGTAACAAGATATCTAAATGCCAGCTGAGGATCATTTGAAATTAGACTATGGGTGCTGAGTAGGGCCATGGGATTTGATTGTTCAGCTTTGATGAAAAGAGGTTCATTTTTCTCTCTGGCCAATATTTTTTCATCTCTACAGCCCTTGACTTCTCATGGTTTATCCATGATGCCGAAACCATTAATTGTATATCTTCTAGCTCTGTATTAGGATCCCAATTATTCATGTCGATGAGGGCCATGTTATGCAAGTAAAACTCAGCCATTTTGGCCCCCATCCTTTAGTGCACTTTGATCACAAAGATCAATAAACTATCTGCAGTCCTGAAATGGCATGGTGCTCCTTTGTGCTAGTGTTTTAATCTAAAATTGCAGCCATTGCTCTATGAGGTAAAGAATATAGGATTTAGCTGGCATCCTACACTGGATGGCCTCCAAGGAGAGGCTGGCCATACATGTTAGTTGGGTTTCCTTTTCCTGCAGCTATCGTCTCTGTTCTTCTTATCTTCTTCCTTTTATTGTTTTTCGCATCTCCATCATTTTCTTCATTTGTTTTAACATTATCCTCCTTGTGTTATATTTCATCATGTTCATTTGTATTAGTTTCTTTTTGTTTCTCCTCCTCATTGATAGAAGGATTAATATCATAGGTGAGGGTTTTGATGTCACCCTCTACTAGTAAGTCTCTGAAGACTGACCATTTTATAGGGATCCTGAGGTTCTTGGAGGGCATCCTTAACGAGGATTCTGATCAACCCATGGTAACTGCTGGGAATTCCCTTCATTTACTTTGTTGTTAGAGTCTATGAGTGATTGCATCAAGAAAATAAGGTATGCTAAGTCTTTGGTGAATTGGTGTTTCTACCACAAATCTTACTTCTTCAAACATTCTCAAATGGTTGCCATAAAAATATCGTATCTATGGAATCTTGCATTCTCTTTTGACTTATTAAATAATTTCCTTTTTGCCACCTTTTCACTTATAAACCAACTACCTCTTAACCTTTACAAATTTTGATCAAATGATGCATATGAGTGAGTGAGTAGGATACTTACATGTGCTCTTGATGCCATGCTGAAGTTGTCAAAGATCAGAGGTGTTGTTGATGGTCATTCTTCTTCCTCCTCTATTGTCTGCTAATGGTTTATTAGCTTTTGCAGGTTTCTGTGATTGAAGATCTGATGCTTTTGCTACTGCTGTGGAGTTCTTGGATCTGATGCTGCTGCTTCTATTGTGGAGCTCTTAGATCTGATGTTGTTGCTGCTGTGGAGCTCTTAGATTACCACTTGGCAATGTTTGGTGTATTCCTTAGGATTCTTGATCATGTTGCTGGATGGTGCTGTGAGGATGCTGTAATGAATGGAGAGAGGGAGTAGGAGTGTATGTGGATGCAGGGATGATGGTAATGGTTGAGGCGATTCTGTTAGAAAACAGAATCTTCACCTCAATGGAAGCAATGAAGTAAAAACAATAGAATTGATGGAGGGATGCGTTGGTAAGAAGTGGAGGAGATGAAATATATGTGAGGAAGGGTTCCCTTTGGATATTCTCTTTGCTCCTTAGTTGTCTTTCTAACCCACTTGCACATAACGATTATGTGTTATATATATATATATATATAATATATATATATATATATATATATATATATATATATATATATATATATATATATATATATATTATATATATATATATATATACTATATATTATATATATATTATATAATATTATATATATATATATATATTATTATATATATTAAACAAAACACCTAGGCTGCCTCAGAGAGGTTTTCACCCTAGATATCTTCCTTGGGCACCTCAGGAATGGTTTCACGTAGGTATCTTCTCATCCTTTTCATTTTTCTCATCCTTGGGCCACCTCATGAGGTTTTCAACCGAAAGATGGGACTTAGGCACCTCATAGAGGTTTTCACCTAAATCCTTATTCTTTTTCCTTTTTCAATAACCAATGAGGGAGGAGCTGGAACTTGCTCCACCATAATCACTATCTTATTAATGTTGTCAATGAACTCTTGTCTTGATAAAGGCCTCTTGTACATTTCCAATCTGTGTCCATTAACTAGCAATGGAATGGCTTCTTCATCAATAGTTTTGATTTTCATTGAAGCATTGTCATGGCATCTTTCCACCACATAAGGTCCAAGCCATCTTGTCCTTAGCTTGCCCTTGAAATATTTAAACCTGGAATCATATAACAATGCTCAGTCTTCTTCTTGAAATTTCTTCTCTTTGATGTGCTTGTCATGCCAGATCTTCCTCTGAAGCTGAACTATCTCTGTATGTAGGAGGGCTTGCATTCTAAATTCATCCAAGCCATTTAAATGTAACAACCTTTCTTTCTATGCATGATTGAGATCTAAATCTAGTTGGGCTGCCATCCTAAATGTGTTATATTAAAATTCAATAGAAAACACAACCTTTTTACCATAGAACAACTCATAGGGTGTAAATCCAGTGATGGTCTTCTATGTTGTATTATAGGCCTAGGTGGCCTCAACTAGTCTCTCTTCCCAGTCCTTTCTGTTGCTGCTCACTACCTTGGTTAGGATGTTCTCCAGTTCTCTTTTGGTCACCTCCACTTGCCCATTAGCTTGTGGATGAAAAGGAGTGGAGGTCCTATGCTTGATTTCGTGACGCTTGAGCAGTTCCTCAATCATGCTGGAGGTAAACCGGCTGCCTTGGTATGTGACTATCTCTCTAGGATACCCAAATTTGTAGGATATATTCTCCCTTAGGAACTCAACGACCTTTTCTTCTATTGCTGCCTTAATTTCCTTGGTTTCAACCCACTTAGTCAAGTAATCAGTGCACACAATAATGTGTTGTTTTTGCTTTGAAGGAGGATTGATAGGCCTAATGAAGTCCATGCTCCACTTGTCAAATGGCTCGAAAGTCACTTGAGGTTGTAGGGGCATTTCATCTCTTGGAGTAGGATTTCCCATCCTCTGGCATCGATCACACTGAATAATGTACTTCTTCACATCCTAATGAAGAGTAGGCCAATAATAACCTTCTTGAAACACTTTGAATGTTGTCCTCTTTGTTGCAAAATGACCTCCACAAGGTCCATCATGACAGGTCAGAAGGATGTTAAAGACTTCCTATTCCCTTACACATCTTCTCAAGATTTGATTTGGGCCAAGTTTGAATAGATTGCCCCCAATCCAGGTGAAGAGGGAACTTTTCCTGATTATCATGCTCTTTTCTCTAGAGGGCAGGTTTGGTGGGAACTGTGCTGATACCAAATAGTTTGCCATATCAAAAAACCATGGGGAGAGTACTGAGATAGCAAACAAATGCTTGTCTGGTAACTGATCATCCACCATTCCTTCCTCACTTGTAGGAAAATTCATCCTAGATAGAAAGTTAGCAACAAAATTCTCCTTACTAGGCTTATCAACAATAGTTAGATCAAACTGCTGCAATAAAAGTAACCATCTTATGATTCTAGCATTTACATCTGGTTTGTTCATTAAATATTTCATTGTAGTATGATCAGTATGCACAAATGTTTGATAGCCTATAATATAATGCCTAAACTTGTTCAATGAATGCACAACAACTAGGAGTTATTTTTCGGTCATAGTATAATTTAACTTGGCATAGGGAAATTTTTCCTCTACCTGACCTAAGGATGCTCCTATGGCTTTATGTGAGGCATCAGTGTGGATATGAAAAGGGAGGGCCCAGTTTGGGCCTCTTAGGATTGGTGCGGTGATTAATTTACCCTTTAGAATGTCTAAGGTCTCTTGACAGCTTTTTGACCATATAAATTCAGAATCTCTGACCAACAATCTGAAGAAAGGAGAGGCCAATTTGTTGAAGTCCTTTATGAACCTTCTGTAGTATCTAGCTAACCCTAAGAAACTCCTAACATATTTCTGCTTTTGTGGAGGTGGGACATTTTGATGATGGCTATTTTCTTTGGGTCCACCTACAGTCCTTGCTGAGATATGGAATGACCTAGCACAGTCCCTTCAACAATTAAGAATTCACATTTTTATAGATTGAGAGACAGGTTCATTTCAAGGCATTTGCGTAATACTTTTCCTAGGTTATTTAAGGTCTATTGAAAATCACAGTTGTAAGGTGTAAAATCATCCATATAGATATCTACAACATCATGTACTAACTCAGCAAAAATACTCAAGACTGCTCTCTGGAAAGTGGCAGGAGCATTGCATAAGCCAAAAGGAAGGACCCTATAGGAAAAAGTACCCCAAGGACAGGTGAACATGGTTTTATCCTATTCTTCTTAGCAGAATTGGATTTGGCTGTACCCACTGAATCCATCTAGGAAAGAAAAGAACTTCTTCCCTGCCAGGCCATCTAACACTTGGTCAATGAAGGGTAGGGGAAAATGATCCTTCTTTGTGGCTTTGTTCAACTCCCTATAGCCGACACAAATCCTCTACTGGCCATTCTTCTTGGGGACTGACACTAAAGGGGAGACCCACTCACTGTTAGAGATAGAGTAAATGAACCCTGCATCTAACAGTTTTTGTAGTTCTTCTTTAATGATGTCTTTAAGTGTTGGATTCATTATCCTTTATGGTTGCCTAACTGTCTTGCAACCTTCCTTGATGTATATGTGGTGAGTACACACTAAGGGGTGTACTCCTTTCATTTCCTTATAGCTCCAAGCGAAGGCTTCTAGGTTATCTTTCAACAATTTGCATAGTTTTTCCTCTTCTAAAGTAGAAAGAGATGGATTAATCTTCAAGGTTTTCTCTCGGCCAAATTCTATGTTTTGACTCAGAGTGGGTTGGAATCGGCCAAGCATAAGTCAATTTGATGATTATTTAGTGTTTCCTTTACTTCTTCTTCTAAGGGTAATTAATTAGGAGTGGGATTTTGGAGCAGGTGTTCAATTAAATCATCCTCATCTTGTTGTCCTCCTCCTATGATTTCTTCCATAGCATAAATTTGGGTAGAATAAAGCTCATCTTCTTCCTCCTCTAACCATGAAGGTAAATTATGTTCCAGAGAAGGTTGAGCAGGATTGTATAGGACTAATTGTTTGGACATATGCCCATTCTTGATGGTCATATTCCCAGCTCTGCAGCTAATGTAAGCATCAACTATGGCCAACCATGGCCTCCCAAGGATGAGAGGGTAACCAGTAAACTTAGCCTTAGGCTAGAGAACTACGAAATCTATAGGGTATTCCCAGGAATCAATGGAGACGATCACATCCTCCACAATTCCCTCAGGGGTGAATGTGGAACGGTCTACAAGTTGTAGCACTATTGTGGTATTTCTCAATGACCCTTGGAGGTCCTTATTCATCACATTAATGGCAGCCCCAAGATCAATCAGAGTGTGTGGGACAATAGTGTCATTGATGTGCACATCTACTACAGGGCTTCCAGGGTCCAAATATTTTTGACATATTACCTACCCCAACATTAAGTCAGACAACTGCCCAATGACATTAATGGTTGGGGCATCCATTTTTCTTCTTCCTAGATGCTTGAAGCAATTCTTCTTAATCAATTCATTGTAAATAGGCACATCTTTGATTTCCTGGAGAAGGGGGATTTTTACACATAGATTTTTCAATTCTCCCAAAAGTTCAGTTTCTTCTCGGGTAGGCTGGAGTGGTTGGGCTAATGTTTAAGGAAAGGGTGGATTTACTTTTAGGTTGCTTTCCTCTCTTTCTTCCTCAACCTCCCTATATGGAGAGGGAGGTTGGTTATCAAGGAGAATTCTCCCCGATCTTAGGTTTATCTCCTGGATTTCTACATCATAAGCTGGGTATGATGTCTCTCCACTGTATGCTTGTTGAGTCTGCCTATTGTTTGGGTTCATATTTGGTTGGGGAAGCATCTAGGGTTGCTTGGGTGGAGCAGAGTGTAGGAGTTGTGGTTGTGCAGGTGGTAGAGGCAATAGAGCTGGAACATTGTTGAATTGGGGCCTCCACCCCTGTGGTGGGGCATTCCACTGATGTTGTGGCTGAACATAAGGTTGAAATGACTGGATGGCTAGCTGGGATTGATACTGAGATGCATAGGATGAAGGATGGGATGTAGACTAGGAAGGATGAGTAGGGGGTCCGCAAGAAGGTATAGTTGTGGCTTGGTTGGGGTTGTACTATGCATGGGATGGCCCTTGCATACCCTACTAATATTGTCTAGGCCTAGGAGGTCTTATTTGGTTGATGTAGCAAAGCTATTCAATGACCCCTTCAGCTCCTTGATATACAACTTTGAGTTCAAGTAAAGAAGGGCACTTGTCTGTGGAGTGGTTTTCTTCATAGACTCAGCAAATTTGAATACAGTTTAATGGACATTCATTCCTAAGATGCCTCCTAGTGCATCTAGGACAAAATATGGCCAAGGCTCTATCTGCTTCGTCTTTCTTCGATTTGATGTTCATGGTATCCAATTGTAAGGCAAGGGTTTTCATCATGTCACTTTTGAAATCTTCTAGCATATTTCCAATTTCACCTTTGATGGATAAGTTAGAGGATGATGTACTAGCCATAGGTTGACTACCCCTACCATTTTTCCTGGATGTCCTGGAATGGTTTCTAAAGATAGTCCTAATGTCCTCATAGGTGAATTTGTAGACATCTCCTCTTGCTATCATATGTAAGGTATCCAGAAGATCTTGCCTTACTCCTCTAAACAAGACCAACTTTAGTGACTTAGGGTCAAGTGTGCACTTGGCCCTTATGTAACTAAGCTGAAATATTTCTTCATAGTCTTCTAGGGATTCATCTTGTCCTATGGTCATCCTCAAAATCTCTTCTTTAGTGTCTTTTGACCTACAGTAGTCCTTATATTTGTTGTTAAATCTTGCTACATCTGAGCCCAAGTTGTGCTGCTATCTCCAGATAAACCCATGAACCAGCGTAATGCTGCATCTGAGCCCAATTTGTGATTCTATCTCTAGGTAAACCCATGAACCAGTGCAATGCTACATCCTTGAAGGTAGATGGGAATAGTTTTAACTTTTTCTCATCATTTGTATAGTCATAGGTTTGACATATAACAAAAAATTCAAATAGGAAAGTGTCAGGGTCCTCTGTGGTCAGGCCATGGAGATGAGGTAGAGAAGAAGGGCTTATATTCTTCATTTTAGTGTCCGCATTGGTTTCCTTGATGGGGAAGGCACTGTCAGTTCTCTCTCTGTCTCTCCTATCATTTTGGTTTCCAGCCATTGGTTCAGTAGGAATGGGTTCTTCCATTTTCTTCTTCTATAAGTTCCCCAAATAGGTAAGTTTTCTCACCTAAAGGGTCTTCCAATTCACCGTCACTGAAGAAGAGAGAAGGTTGCTTGTTGGATGCAGTGGGGGTATTTGACAAGAATTTTCCTGAATTGTCCCTAATTCTACGAGGCATGAAAGGAAATGTTTTTGGGTTTGTTTTTGTAATATTTTGTTTTAGAGCTAGAAATTACTTGTAAAATGGAAAGGAAAGCAACTAATGATAACTGAAAGAAAGAAAGAAACTAGATTACTTTGAATAAATAAACTAATGGAAGAAAGTTTGAAGACTAGAAGTAGAAGAAAAGAAAGTAGGAGACTAGAAATAGAAGAAAGCAGTAATTACTTCTACTTAGATACCTCCCCGAAAACGGCGTGAAAAAGTGATGAGCCTAGGTATTGCAACAATAATGCTGCAACTTCCAGGGCTACCAGCTTTACTTATCAACCTAGGGTTCGTACAAACTTGGAGGTGACAACATTGCTATATGCACAAGTATAAGTGAAGGTCCTACCTATTGTTACTGCTTAGAGAGTCAAAAGAAGCTTTAATTCTTTGATGGAAGGAGAGCAAACCTTATTCTAAGAGAGAGCTACTTGTACTGCAGTAATAAAGAAAACATCATGAAATGTTAAACTTGCACCATAGCCTAACTTAATAAATCAAACAACTGTGCTAAGTAGAATTTCTAATTTAACATTACCCTAATGCTAATTATCTATGTTGTAGAAGAAGAAAACATTAAAACTAGACTAAGGTGTTGCAAAGAAACTTAGGCTAAATTGGTTTTGAAGCGGAAGAGTGATCGAAGGTTGAAATGGATGTAAGGATGCAGTAGCACACAAGGACCGTTGGATAAATTAGTGAATAGAAGATGGACGATGGAGATTATGTTGCAGATTCGAAGTCAAGAGATGGATGGGTGGAATCAATCGGCAGATGGATGGTGGAGATTGGCCAAGCTAGTTGGCGATCGAGTGAAGCGACAGCTGTCGGATTAGACGAGGCAGTTCGAAAGTGGGATTTTAAGGCGATAAAGTGATCGGGTGATGCAATGGCCACGATATAGATCAACGATGGAGATGGGAGTGCTTAAAGGAATGTGTAGAAATGGGGGAGTGAGTTTAGAGGGTGGTAAGCAGTATATCACACTCCCTCAAATTTGTAAGTGGTTTTCTCAAATTTTACGCGATTAGCCTCCCCGGGAAACACGTAGCACAGGGAAACCACCCATTTTGCCTGCTCTCAAGTGGATAACATTCAGACAAAAATCCACGCGATATGGCATGATACCCATTGGATTAGGCAGGGTTGATCAATAGTGGAGATTGGCCAAGCTAGTTGGCGATTGGGTGAAGCGAAAACCATCAGATCAGACAAGGTAGATAGATGGTGGGGGATTAAAGTTCATAAAATGAATGGTGGACTCCATGTGAGGTGGCAGTTGAAGAAAATAGTGAATCAGATGGTGATTGTGAAGGTTTTTTGGTGATCAGACGAAGAGGAAGCGATGGAGGGGGAATGTGCTAGAGGCGGTTTCAAACGAAAATGACAAAGAAAACCAGTGCAGGTAAATAGCTAATTGCACTTAAACACCAAACGCCATAGCCCATGTGAGAACCAGAGACTATGTTTTTGGGGTTGTTGGAGTGTCTCTGCCCCAAGTCATGGTCCCAGAGGGAGGAGATGAGGCCGATACACCTGCGAACAACCTGATAGTAATATTTTCCTCTAATCTAACTTGTGAATTAAAAGCACAAATGAAAGTAACCTACAACAGATGCAACCACTGAAACAGATGAATAGAAATAGGAATCTATTTAAATAAATGAACAGAACCAGAAAGTTGCTTAACCAAATGAATCAGAACCAGAAATTTCTTGAGCAAATGCATAAAAAAACCATGAAATACTGAAGAAAATGAATCAACAAACCATGAAACTACTTAACAATTAAACATAATAGAACTCTATGCTACAATTACAATATAATAGAGAGGAGTTGTGGTTTCTTAGGGCGGGCCCTAATCCAAGAGCTTCAACCCTCGAACTTTAACTCAAAGTTGGCTTAAACAAAACTCATCTTTATTACAGAAATCATGGATTACAGAGAAAATTCACAAGTCTTTGTAGTTCAAAAATAAAATAGAGTTTTACAAATGAAGTCTGAATCCTAGTGAGGTCCTAAGCCTCTCTATTTATACATATTAAGTCTCCAACAACTTCCTTCCAAATTAGGGTGGTTTGGCTCCCAACTCAAAATAAACTATTTTCTGTCCTTTTCAATTGGCTGGCTTTTAGTCCTCATGATGTGGTTGTTTTCACTCCGAGCTGATGGAGGAATATATGAGTGGAGGGGTAGTAGATGAGGAGGATTAACCTCCTATAATTCCTCTACCTTGCCCCATTCGAGTCTTGACCAAAGTCTTTGCTATAGTTCTTTTCTTTTATCCTTTATACGTGCATTTCTCCTTGCTTTCATCCTTTATTCTTGTGTTATATGCACATTAGACCAAAAAACCAAATATCCAAATCTAACTCATTTCATAAACAAAATATAATCAAAAGTATGAAATAAGTCGTGAGAATAGTTAGTTTGACTAAGCTAGGAGGTGAATTAAGGCCAATTAAGGCCCATATAATTACTCAATAGTGAGGCTCATCATAGGTTTCATTGATGCCAAGTGTATGACAGAATCTCAATCCCGGTTGGGGATGGTCAGAATTAGTCTTGAGGTTGATTTTTGGTTTATTAGCAGTGTCATCATGTCTTTGATGGATTTGGAAGTTATAACAATTTTTGGGCATCCACAGAGGGTGGCACAGGTCTATTGGGAAAAGTCCCTAGACATTTGATTTCAGGCCCGTGAAATTGTCTAGAGCTCCCTGGATGCTGGAATGCCTATATCATGAGAGCATCCAGAGGTTAAGGTGCATAAAATATTAGTGGGACTGAGGGGTAGGATTCCTGAGTGGCCGAGATGTATCTTTGGGTTGTTGTTATTGATGTGTAAGGTCTGGTTGATGTGTTCCATCGATTCCATTTCCTTAAGGCCACCAAGGAGGTTGAATCCCTTCTAGTGGCCTCCCTGGTTGGCTGGTTACTTGGGTAGATGTGGGAGGAGGGAGGCTACACTTTCCATTTAGCTGCTAGTTCATGGATTCTTAAATATTCTTACCTTCTTCTACTTGTAATAGAAATGGCTCAATAACTTCATATTTTCTTTACTCAACAACTCCTTTTGGGATTTTTTTTTTTTTCTTTCTCGGCCTTTTTATTTCCTCAGGTGCACTTACCAGCTCTCCTTCTAGGTCAAATTTAGCCTCTTCATCATCATAATTTATAGCCTCAACTTACAAATTTTCTATTTCCATCAGCATGAATTATTTTGTGCTCTCAACATCTCTATCCTCATCTGAAGATTGGTTGAATTCAATTTCATAGGAGCTATGTTCTTGAACATATAAACCCCTCTTATTAGCCTTATTTCTATCCTTTTGTACTTTCTTGAACTTTTCTCTAGGGTCATAATATTTCTTCTTCTTTTCAGGACACTTTGATGCATAGTGACCAACCTTGCTACAATTAAAAAAATTAAAAGGTATCTTAACTTTATATTTTCTTGAGCCTTTCTTGAGTTTCCTCACAAAGTTGTCTCCTTCTCCATCTAATTTACAATATGAGTCATAAAACTCTTCTTTGCACTTCTTTTCTACTTTTAGGGCTGATTCTTAGGCTACAAACTTACTATTAGATATTCTCATCTCATAGGTAGTAAGTATATTAAGTAGTTGATCTAGAATGAATGTGTTCAAATTAGACATCTCTTCAAAGGATGAAACCTTGGGATTAAACCATTTAGGAAGATATTTCAACACTTTTTGAACTACAAAAACTTCATTTAGCTTCTCATCAAGGCCTCTTATAGTGTTCACAACCTCATCAACTATTAACAAATTCTTTGCAATATCCTCATCATCACGCATACTTAAATAATCAAATTGCATCATATAACCCTAAGGCTTTGATTTCCTTACCTTGTTTTCACCTTCATAGCAGTTACTAATCTTGTCCCAGATAGCTTTAGTAGATGTGAAGTCCATCACTCTAAAAAGCTCTATTCAGGGAGGCCAGGAAGCAGGGAATTCATGGCTTTAGAATTTCATTTGAACTCCATATTTTGATGTAATATTCCTAAATAGCCATGGCTAATTGGAATATTCGATTTTTCTCAATTTTTCCTTCTATAGTTATTAATAAATAAAAAGGTGAGGAAAGGGGGACATAACTCACTTTTTGAATAAAGTCACTCCCTAGTAGCACAACGCTGTGACTTAAAAGGGGAGCCAAGGGGGCCAAGAGACCACGTAGAGAAGGGGCCCACGTAGACACTTGGAGGGACTGCGCAGATGGAGAGGTACACATGGCAAGAGAGAAGCTACATTGGAGGAGGTGGGCCTTAGGTTTTTGATAGAGGCCAATGCTATAAAGGAGAGAGGAGCCTCCTAATTTTGGCATCCGATTATGTTGCATTTGAGCTAGTCATTTTGACTTAGAGCACGCTGGCTGTTTATCCTGTCTGCAGCACTATTTAGTGCACCGAGTGTCTCTGTTCAGAGATCTCACCCTTAGCCCCAAGGGAATTCGAGTGCCTACTCGGGCAAGGTAGTTTCATCATTATTTTGTAGGAGGAATGATTTTTGGAGTTGAGGAGGAGTTGAGAATTTGACGACTGTGCAGTCTTGAGAGAGGAGGACACAGTCTCTTTGGGTAGGAGCTTCGGATTGGGTTTATGTGGAGGATTTGAGCTGGGAGATTGAGCAAGGGATCAACCCTTGCATATTGGAGGATTTTGGCATAGTTTCAGGCAGAGTTTTGGAGGGTTCTATTCAGTGGCAGTGCAGAGCCTTGAGGGACAACATATATCCTCAAGGGGGTGATTTTCGGGGGTCAACTATTTTAGGAAAGATTTCTGGGCTTTTTTGGGTTTATTGAGTAGAGGCTGATTCCAGAGTTTTAGCATTTTTCTGAGGAGGGGAACAAACCCAAATCCTCATTTGATTCTAACAGTAGCAGCAGCATAGCGATTCTCCGGTAGCTTGGACGCAGTTCAGAGGGAGACCATTTCATTACCATTCTGAGTGTATTTCTTCACTTGCCTTATGCAAGTCGAGGTGCTATCTTCCTGATCACCTGTTGTACTCTTTCCATTACTCAGTATAATAAAATGGCTTAGAATTTCTCTCTATATTTCTTGAGTATCTGCTTATATTCCATGTATACATTATTGTATGTTGCACTACTATTACTTTTATCTCTTTGAGCTTCCTGGCTACTATATCACTTGTGTATTATTTGGTTGGAGTTTGTTTGGGTTTGAGGGACATCCCTGAAAGGGGATATTACAGTGGTATCAGAGAATAGATCTGGCTCAGCCTGTGCAGCTAGCAGTCTATGACATCGAGGGAGAAGCCCTACATCTATTACAAAGGTAGGAAATACAGAGATATTAAGTGTAGGTTGGAGAACACCTACGGAGAGGGAGACTGTGTTCGGGTGGTGGATGCAGAATAGGAGGAGCCTGTGGTGGAGTAGAGTAGGAGGATCCGATGGCAGATGAGGAAGGGAAGAGATTTGTAGACATGCTCCTCAAATCAGTGCAGGATCTGTCGGGGCAGATCGAGGTGATGGGGCATAGATTCACGGCAATGGAGGCTAGATAGCGTGAGCACCCATGGGTTTTCCAGGTTGGTGAGGGAGCGGGTACATCCCACCATTTTCTAGAGCAGGGTGCCACTCAGCATGATACTGCCCAGTAGATGGCCTCACATGCCCCTACCTGCTCTACCATGCCCACTTTCCTAGGAGCAGACACAGAGGTCAGAGCCCAACAGGAGGCAGAGCCTGGTCAAATGAGCGATTATTTTGCAGAGTACTAGGCCTAGGGGCAGGAGTTCAGAGATTATCTCTCATTCAGAGACTTTGTTAAGCTTCAGTGGGATAATAGACCCCATGACCATCACAGAGGATACCGACATTATCATGATGGAGACACCCATTGCATAACTAGTAGATTCCACTTGCCTACGTTTGATGGTTCATCAAATAGCTCGGCAAGGTCTTGGGTGGAGAAGCTGGAAATCTATTTCTAGCTTAACCAGATGTCGAAGACAGAGGCCATCAAGGTGGCGAAATTAAATTTGGATGGTGAGGCCCAGGATTGGTGGTTCCATGGGTTGGTTACACTAGGACACTCCACAGTGACGACATATGCCGCGTTCACCAGGAGATCGATAGAGAGGTTTGACTGGAGGGATCCAGAAAAGCACTTTGTTGAGCTGATGAGGCTTAAACAGACCGGGAACCTAGAGACCTACATTATAGACTTCTTGAGGGTTTCAGTGATGGTGCCAGATCTATCCATGACATGGAGGATCTACATATTTTTTGAGGGATTAGAAGAGCCACTTCAGGGTCTAGTTAGATCTACTAGACTAGCCACACTCCAGGATGCTATTAGTAGGACCCAGGATTTACAGGATGCGTTACCTAGGACCCAAACACCTTACCCCCAGAGTCAGGATTTCTAGCCTAAGGGGAAGGACGTGAGGATTCTACCTCCAAAGGGGAATCCAAAACGAACACAGATTGATGATGTTGCTAGGAGGAAGCTAAAGAAGAAGCGGTTGTGGTTTACTTGTCAGGATCCGTGGGCACCGGGACATAGATGTGTTGCTAGCAAAGCACATTTTATTGAGGTATTCTCTGACAGCAATAGGGAAGAGGACAAGGAGGATGATGTGGAGGCAAGAGATAGTCATGCCATGTAGGATCCTTTTCCACCTCCACCAATAGCAGCAGGTGGTGCAGCTTTTGCACCTATCGGAGGGGCCCTCACAACATTATGAGGAGTTCCCAAGTATTTGACACTGTGCGTATGGGGGATAGTACGTGGTCAGCGAGTATCAATTTTGATTGATAGTGAGGCAACCCATGACTTCATCGATGCACAAATGGTTGAGCAGAGAGTTATACATACATAGAGCTTCAAGGGATTTTTAGTTTTTGTCCTAGGAGATCAGACCATGGTGTGTGCTCGTTATGTCCTAGAGTTATCAGTGACGATGGGCACCTACACACTGACTGACCACTTTTTCGTGGTCAATATTCTGAACACCAACATGGTACTGTGTGTTCAGTGGCTTATCACTCTAGGGAAGGTCACAACAGATTGGAAGGCCCTAGAGATGGAGTGGGATGATGAGAAGATAGGGAGTCATGAGAAGATACGGGGACAACACACATATCCACCTCAGACTGTTTCGGCTCATTGGATGGAGGCAATCTTCTAGAAGGGAGATGTAGAGTGGGTAGTGGAGCTGCATGCATCAGAGGCAGGGACTATAGGGAAGATAATGCATCAAGAGATATAGTCCATCCTTGACCAGTACACCACAGTGTTTGGGGAGATTTCGTCGGGACAGCCACCGAACTAGGGGTTTGAGCACACCATTGAGCTTGAGAAGGGCATACAAGCAGTGATTACTACCCCCTATAGGCATCCCAAGGCCTATCGGGATAAGATTGAGTGGGCCATTCAGGAGTTGTTGGCTCTTGGGCACATTTGGTCGAGCATGAGTCATTTTGCTTCTTCCATGGTGTTGGTGAAGAAGAAGGATGGCACATTAAGGATATGCATTGACTATAGGGCCCTGAACAAGAAGACACTGAAGAACAGGTACCCCATACCCAGGATCAATGAGTTGATGGATGAGTTGAGAGGAGCATGGTTCTTCTCAAAGATTTATTTGAGATCTAGGAACCATCAGATTCACGTGAGGGAGTAGGACATTCCCAAGACTGCCTTCAGGTGTCACTATGGGTACTTTGAGTTTTTGGTGATGCCCTTCGGGCTAGCTAACACCCCAGCTACATTCTAGTTCTGCATGAATCACATCTTCCACAGTCACTTAAGGAAGTTTGTATTAGTCTTCTTTGATGATATCCTCATTTATAACAGGATTTGGGAGGAGCATCTCTAGCACATTGAGACAGTGTTGCGCATCTTGGAGGAGCAGTAGTTCTATGCCAAGCTCTCCAAGTGTGAGTTTGGGCTGAAAAAGATGTTGTACTTGGGATACATCATAGGGGTGGACAGAGTGAGAGTCAACGAGGAGAAGATCAGGGCCATCAAAGATTGGACAGAGCCAAGGAACGTGACAGAACTTCAGGGAATCATTGGCATTTGTACTTACTACTGGAATTTTGTCAAGAGTTTCTCACAGCTTGCTGCACCCCTGATAGATCTGACGAGAAAGGGGGCATTCAGTTGGTCGAATACAGTGTAGCGAGCCTTTGATAGGTTCAAGGAGGTTATGAGTAGCTGCTCGGAGCTTGCATTGCTAGATTTTTTGTAGCCATTTGTTTTGGAGTGTGATGCGTCAGGAGAGGGGATCGACATAGTGTTGATGTAGGGAGGTCACCCTATAGCCTTCAAGAGCTGGAAGCTCCTTCTGCACGAGAGGTTGTATTCTATATACGAAAAGGAGATGCTGGAAATCATGCATGCATTGGCCAAGTTCCGATAGTATTTAGTGGGTAACAGGTTCAGGGTGAGGATTGATTACAATAGCCCCAGGTTCTTTTTGGAGTAGAAACAACTACAAGAGAGGTAGAAGAAGTGGATTAGTAAGATCTAAGCATATGACTTTGACATTGAGTATGTTAAGGGTAAGAACAACATGGTAGCAGATGCCCTTTCACGTAGACCAGCCACGTTGTCTCTTATGAGCTTGGATATAGACTGGAGGGCTCGACTCTTAGTAGAGTACTCCAAGGACAGATTTATATGTGAGGTTCGAGATGGGCAGGTGGCGGATGACAGGTACAGGGTGGCTGATGAAATCATCTACTACAGGGACCGGATCTTCTTGAGTGAGGGATCTCAGCTCAAGAAGAAGATACTTTAGGCATCACATGATTCACCATTGGTCGGCCATCAGGGATTTACCAAAACCTACAGGGTCATTAGAGAGAGGTTCTCATGGAAGGGCCTCAAGGAGGATGTACTCCAGCATATCAGGGAGTGAGACGTTTGCCAGAGGAACAAGGGGGAGATGAGCCATCCCGTAGGATTATTACAACCTATTCCCATTTCGGAGGGGAAATGGGAGTGTATTTTGATGGACTTCATCACAGGGTTTCCCATGGTACAGGGCAAGGATTGTATCTTTGTCGTCGTTGATCCACTGACAAAGTACACTCATTTTTTTGCCATACCTGCACACTACACAGTAGCGCAGGTGGCCGCGTTGTTCTTTAGAGAGGTCTTCAGGCTACATGGTCTTCTTAGGACCATCACCAGTGACAGGGACAACCATTTCATGGGTAGGTTTTGGTAGGAGCTTTTTCAGTTGGTGGGGATGGATTTGACACTGAGTACCAGTTATCACCCACAAACGGACAAGCAGACAGAGATAGTTAACAAGTGGCTGGAGGGCTACTTGTGTAACTATGTTAGTGGGCAGTAGCGAGCATGTTAAGTTATGGTATGTTCTATTCTTATAAAAGTTTACTTCTTTTTCTTATTATATGCCACAGATTAGCAATCACATGTACATAAAGTAAAGTGTAGATAGAACATTAAAAAATTGATAGAAAACAAGTCAAGACAAGAGACACAAGATGTGGCGGCTAGCTAGGGACAAACCCCACAATGTGTGGGGAAACCCTTTGATCAAATATTTTTTATCTTCAATAATTCAGCAAAGAGAAATAGTACAATAAATCTGATTTATATCAACAGTAGCAAACCCTAGATCAGCAGCATCAACATTAGCGGCTTCATCATCAAACTAGGGCAAACGATATCTCACAAACCAACCGTCGGATCGGCATGATTCCACCACCAAAATTTGCGACTTCTAGAGGAGGTTCAGATGAACCTATAACACATTTCAGATGAAAAGATATTCTAGTCCATGCAGGTCAATATTTACTTCTGCAGTTACAGCTTCAATTTTGGCAGCTTCTGGCTTCAAACTAGGGCTGTCGATATCTTGCAAACCGTCTGTCGGATTGACTTGATTCCACCACCAAAAGTTGCGGCTTTCAGAGGAGGTTTGGATGAACCTACAGTGCAGTTTAGATGAGGATATATTTTAGTCCATGCAAGTCAATCTTTACTTCTGCAGTTGCAACTTCAGTTTCAGCAACTTCTGGCTTCACATGTGTGTGAGAGAGACCCTTTTCTACATAGTAGAGAAGAGACTCTTTTTTGTGCAGTAGAGAAGAGATTATTTTCTACGCAGTAGAGAGAGAGAGATGTGATGAGATGAGTGAGTCCAAATGAGGAAAATTCCTCCTATATTTATACACAACGTTGGTGTTTGAATAGATGAGACTGTTGGGCTTCTGAGCCTACATGACTTGTAGGTCAGCTTGATAATAATTCCATAATTAAAATAAATTCATATCTCCATGAATAATTATCAGAATCAGATGATATTTATATCAATCCTACACCTCTCGATGAGAGGAATCTAATAAAAATATTATCAGCCATGAATAAGATGACCCACATGAAGTTTTGCCCTAGTTGCCAATTTTAACACTCCCTCTCAACTAGGGAGAACTTCATCTGCAATCTATCTATCGGTTGTTACTATTCATCCATCAAATGCACTGCCCTATACAGCCTGACCATCGCCCTGCTCTACTCTATTCTACCTGTTCTGCTTTTTCTTGTTTTGCTCTATACTGATCTATACTATTTTTATATGTTCTTCTCTACTCTTACATTGTTCTGTTCAGCTCTGCTTTTGTCTGAATTATGAAGAAGAAGAAGAAGAAATGATCGAGGATGTATCATACTAACTCAAAGTTAGTCTCAGAGTATGTACCACTAGTCCCAGACTAGTCTCAACCAACCTGAAGTCAGTGTCATAGTGAGTACAACTCCACTGGTCTCAGACCAATATCATCCTCCACTGACTCAAGGTCAGTATCAGAGTAAGTACCAATGGTCCCAAATCAGTCTCAACCAACCCGAAGTCAGCTTCATAGTAGGTACCACTCCTACCACTGGTCCCAGACCAGTATTGCAGTCTCAGGGAGTGTATCACTGGTCCCAGACCAGTCTCAACTGACCCGAAGTCAGCGTCATAGTATGTACCACTCTGACTGGTCCCAGACCAGTATTGCACTGACATGAAGTCAGTCTTAGAGTATGTAACACTGGTCCCAGACCAGTATCAATCAACCCGAAGTCAGCATCATAGTATGGTACAACTCCTACCACTAGTCCCAGACCAGTATCATTGATTCCAGATCAATGGAGGTCATCCTAGCATAGGGAGTACGGTAGATATAACGATGCATCCATCGGTACTACTATGGTCCCTAACTTCATTTCCCTTCTCATTGATAAGATAAGAGGTACTTCCCATGAGTCCCAGACTACATGGGTAGGATGCATCGATAGTAGAACTAATCAATCCTGTCTTCATAGGAGAACACATCAATCCTGCTACAATTTCCATGGAGAACACATCAATCCAAGCCTCACAAGAGAACACATCAATCCTTCTACAATCGCCATGGAGAAAACATCAATCCAGGCCTCACAGGAGAACACATCAATCCTGCTACAAGCACCATGGAGAACACATCAATCCTGCTACAAGCACCATGGAGAACACACCAATCCTGCTACAAGCACCATGGAGAACACATCAATCCAGGGCTCACAGGAGAACACATCAATCTTGCTACAATCACCATGGAGAACACATCAATCTAGGCCTCACAGGAGAACACATCAATCCTGCTACAATTTCCATGGAGAACACGTCAATCCAGGCCTCATAGGAGAACACATCAATCCTGCTACAATCGCCATGGAGAACACATAAATCCAAGCCTCATAGGAGAACACATCAATCCTGCTACAATCACCATGGAGAACACATCAATCCAGGCCTCACAGGAGAACTAATCATCGTGCTACAAAGGAGAGTGAATCACCCTATTCCACAAGAAAGTGAATCATCTTGTCCCACAAGAGAGCGAATGATCTTGTTCCAATGCACACCACCAAGGGAGGATGAGTCACCTTGTGGTCGTATGTTGCTCCAGTAAGAACCGCAATCCCTCAGAGCTCCTAGAGCTCAATGTATACAACATGTAGGACCCTTGTACAAGTGTTTCTTGATGACTCCAAGTTTTTTGGTAAAATAAAAAATTAGAACCTTCCTCGGGGCTTTGACAAGGTGTATTGACCTATATATCATCTTAATGTGATGGAGCCTCCTTGCTCATCAACTTACCATATCTCAGATGATGTTTATTTGCTGGAGCAATCGATGAATACGGGATTCCTCAATAATCGAATCCCACATCTGGTTGTTATAGAGAATCACAATGGTATGTGTTCAAACAGCTCACTAAAGAGCTTCCCCAATGAGGCAGCTTCATATGAGATCATACTCGTAGATATGTATCTGGTCTCGCTGGTGCTTATTGCAACCGACTTCTGCTTCCTGCTCATCCATTATATCGAAGCCGAATTCGAAGAGAAACAACACTAAAAAGTGCTCCAGTTATCCTCCACACTTCCTGCCTAAGCAACATTCGAATAATCATGCATTTTTATATTTCTGGCAGTGTATCTCAATCCATTAGTAATTGTGCCACGAAGGTATCTTAGAAGATTCTTGGCATCAATCTAGTGAGGCTCAACCAAATATTAGCTCACAATGTTAATTGCAAAACATATGTTTGGATGAAGGTTCTCTAAGAACATCAATGCGAATGAGTTTATGAAACTCAAAGGCATTTCCCAAATCTGGTCGGACATCACTACCATATAAATTCTAAAACTTAAGATCCTCAAGGTAGTCATAGGCTTGTAGTCCATCATATTGAATATTTCCAATATCTTTACCACATATTTTCCTTGAGATAGGAAAATTTCCCTTGGCTTCTGCCATACTTCAATTCCTTGGTCCTTCATTTCAAATTTAGAAGCCAACTCCCTCTTACATTCGTAAATGAGAGGGTCTGCACCTGTTAGAAAGAGGTCATCCACATACAACAGCAGTATGAGAGGCTTGTCATCTTCAACCTTAAAGCAAAGGTTAATATCAACTTCACTCCTAGTGAATCCCAGCTTCATCAAGTAGCTATCAATCCTCTCATACCATGCTCGGGTTGCTTGCCTCAGCCTAGAGCCTTCTTCAACCTGCATACATGAGATTTTCGATCATAAATCTCAAATCCTTCGGGTTTCTCCACATAGACCTCTTCTTCGATCGAACCGTGCAAGAACACGGTCTTGACATCCATCTGATGTAGGTTTCATCCTTGTGAAGCCACAAGGGCTATGATCAAGTGGATGGTTGTATATCTGGCAACAGGTGCAAATATCATAGTCTATACCTTCCTTCTGGGATAAACCACGAGCAACAAAATGAGCCTTATACTTTTCCGTATTTCCATCTGCTGCATGCTTTATCTTGTAAAGCCATTTTGAAGTAACAATTGTCTTGTTCGGGGTCTGGGAACTACTTCCTAGACATCATTCTCCATAATAGACTAATATTCTATGGTCATAGCATCCTTCCATACTTAATGCTTGACGACATCTGAGAATGAGTGAAGGCTCATTTTGTATGATCGTGCTCATGATGGTTAGGTATCCTTGATACCTGTTAGGTTTCTTACTTTGACGGAAGGTTCCTTAGGGTGCAGCATGTCCTTCAACATTGTCAATTATCCCCCTAAGCCATGAAGGCCTCTTCCTAGAAGAGGAAGGCTCATGAGGATGAGGATCAATCGGATCCATGGGTTCTTCTACATCAGGCATTGATTCATTATCCTTTTCTTTTGGTTCCCTGGTGTCATCTTCTTGAGAGCTCCTCAAACTCAGAAGATTGTCCACCTTACTGAGAGCCATATCTTTGTCAAAGGTGACATCATGACTAATCACAACTTCCCTTTGACTAGCGGTGAACATTTCTTTAGGAGTCTTGGAACCCAATGCTTGATGAGGGCATCGATTTTGTACATATACGACGATGTTTGTAGTTTCAGCCCATAGAAACTTCGGAAATCTTTGATCATGTAGCATGGCCTGGACAACTTCCACAATCGTGTGGTTCTTCCTTCCTGCCACACCATTCTGCTCAAGAGTATGTGGTGTAGTAGTCTCCCTCTTAATGCCAACCTCAAGTATGCCTGATTGAACCAACTGTAATATATCGGAGGTCTTGCTTTGGCTTAAGGGGAATGGTCCCCTTTTGAGCTTTCCTTCGACACATCCTAGACATACACCTTCTTTCTCTACTCAGAATTCAGGCATCCCTTTCACCATTTGTCTTGCACCGATTATAGCTTTATAATGAAGGGGGGCAAACCTCCGATGCCAAAGTTCAGACTGAAGAGATGTGTCATGAGACATGAAACCTAGCGGACCTCCATCGACCTGATATAATGAATCAACGCTAAACCCAAGAGTAAAAACATCTTTAACATTATTTTTCCATATACGTACCTTGCCATCACTGAAGGTTACCTTGTAGCCTTTGCCTTCCATTGATGAGATGGACACTAGGTTCTTTCTGAGGTCATGTGCATTTAATACATCCTGGAATTTCTAGCCTTCTTGAATGGTTGTCCTCTTCCTCGATTCCTAGCTCTCCTCTTACCTTTGCTATTGAATTTGTCATTCCTTTGATTGCCATCAGAGGGATTTTGATCATCGTCCTGGTCTGAGTCCTTTCTATCAGGGCACTCCCTTGCATAGTGACTTGCTTTTATCATAGATGTAACATCGTCATTTTCTTCCAGCCTTAGGTCCAACCTTTCCTTTCGATTTAGTCTTGGAATTATTTCTTTTCTTAGCATGAGAAGAAAAGGTAGTAGGAGGACCTTTAGGCATGGGAATTTCTTTCTCTTCTTCCCTTGTTTCTTCTTGAATGCATCTAGCCATTAATTCCTTGAAACCAGGAATTACATTATATTTCTGAAGAGTAGTCCTGAACATGTACCATTCAGATGGTAATCCTCCAAGAGTCGTGAGAGCCATTTCCCTGTTAGTAATAGCCTCCCCAATAGATAGGAGATCGTTCTTGATCTCGGTTATTCTTAAGAAGTATGCTTTCATACTCTCATCTTTACCCTTCTTGATTTCCCTCAGTTTATTTCTAAGAAACAAAACTTGATTTGCATCATTAACTTTAAATAAACTCACCAGTCTATCATAGATTTCCTTGGAGGTGTCCAGTTCAGAGATGTAGTCCACCAAGTGCTTGTCGATAGAGTCCTAGATGATCTTCTATTTTGAATTCTTCGGTTTTCCATTTGTTCCATGCAGCAGTGGATGCATTTGATGGAGGCTCAATAATATTGCCTCTTACATGGTCCAGCACTCCTGGATCTTCTAGGGTTAGATCGATAGACATCTTCCATCCGTGATATTCATCTTTCTTACGAAGCTTGCCTTCAGCAGAGCGTTGAGGACCCCATAGCTCTTTTAGGATAGCCTCGCCAATCTTCTCTTCGATGATTGCTCTTGCTCTTTCTTGGGCTTTGTCTTCACCTTAGCTCTAATACCATGTTAAGTTATGGTATGTTCTATGCTTATAACAATTTACTTCTTTTTCTTATTATATTCCATAGATTAGCAATCACATGTACATAAAGTAAAGTGCAGATAGAA
>APFE030889947.1:0-20095 GCA_000404065.3 Pinus taeda | reverse complement strand
TTATCTTCAATAATTCAGTAGAGAGAAATAGTACAATAAATCTGATTTATATCAACAGTAGCAAACCCTAGATCAACAACATCAACATTAGCAGCTTCATCATCAAACTAGGGTAGACGATATCTCACAAACCAGCCGTCGGATTGGCATGATTCCACCACTAAAAGTTGTTGCTTCTAGAGGAGGTTTAGATGAACCTACAGTGCAGTTCAAATGAAGAGATCTTCTAGTCCACGTAGGTCAATATTTACTTCTGCAGTTGTAGCTTCAGTTTCGGTAGCTTCCGGCTTCAAACTAGGGCAGTCGATATCTTGCAAACCATCCGTCGAATTGACTTGATTCCACCACCAAAAGTTGTAGCTTTCAGAGGAGGTTCAGATGAACATACAACGCAGTTAAAATGAGGAGATCTTCTATTCCACGTAGGTCAATCTTTACTTCTGTAGTTGTAGCTTCAGTTTCGGCAGCTTTCAGCTTCACATGTGTGAGAGAGAGACCCTTTTCTGCTCAGTAGAGAAAAGACTCTTTTTTGCGTAGTAAAGAGAGAGAGATGTGATGAGATTAGTGATTCCAAATGAGGAAAAGTCCTGCTTTATTTATACACAACGTTGGTGTTTGATAGATGCGACTGTTGGGCTTCTGAGCCTACATGAGCTGTAGGTCGGCTTGATAATAATTCCATAATCAAAATAAATTCATATATCCATGAATACTTATCGGAATTGGATATTTTTATATCAATACTACACCTCTAGACGAGAGGAATCTAATAAAAATATTATCATCCATTAATAAAATGACCCACATTAATTTTTTCCCTTGTTGCCAATTTTAACAGAGCATGGCTGAAGTGGCTACATCTGGGGGAGTACTGCTACAACACTACACATCACATGTCCATAAGTATGTCACCATTCTATGCTTTGTATGGATATCATCTTTTATCTTTTGCTGACATGATGTTTGGTGCTAACAAGGCTCCGAGAGCCAAGATTTGGATCTAAAAGAGTCAGGATATTCTCCAAGCTCTCAAGGATAATATGGCTATAGCACAAAACTAGCAGAAGCTATATGCTAACAGGGGTCGAGTGGAGAGATAGTTTGAGGTAGGGGATTTGGTCTACCTATCATTACATCCATACCAACAGTCATCACTGAAGAAAAAAGGGGCTGAGAAGCTCAAGCCCCGCTTTTATGGGCCATACAGGGTGATACACAGGATTGGATAGGTTGCGTATGAGTTGGAGTTGCCCCAAGGCAGCAAAATTCATAACGTTTTTCATGTATCATGCCTGAAAAAGGCATTAGGGTAGCAGGTGATAGTGACGAATGAGCTATCACCCACAGATGGTGAGGGGAATTTGGTGTTGCAGCCAGAGGCTATTATTGATACCAGGGAGAGGAAACTGCGGAGCAGGATGGTCCGAGAATTCTCGGTGAGGTTGAAGAATTTACCGGATGAGGATGCCACTTGGGAGAGTGAGAAAATTTTGCAGCATCCATCACTTCAATTGCTTGAGGACAAGCAAAATTTTTCCAGGGGAGACTGTAATATTCCTAATTAGCCATGGCTAATTGTAATATTTGATTTTGCTCAATTTTGCCTTCGATAGTTATTAATAAATAAAAAGGTGAGAAAAGAGGGACATAACTCACTCCCTAGTAGCACAACGTTGTGACTTAAAAGGGGAGCCAAGGGGGGCCAAGAGACCACATAGAGAAGGGGCTCACGTAGACACTTGGAGAGACTGTGCAGATGGAGAGGAACATGTGGCAAAAGAGAAGCTATGTTGGAGGAGGTGGGCCTTAGGGTTTTGAGAGAGGCTAATGCTATAAAGGAGAGAGGAGCCTCTTCATTTTGGCATCTAATTATGTCACATTTGAGCTAGTCACTTCGACTTAGAGCACGCTAGCTGTTTAGCCTGTTTGCAGCACTGTTTAGTGCATCGAGTGTCTCTGTTCGGAGATCTCACCCTTAGCCCCGGGGGACTTCAACTGCCTGCTCGAGAAAGGTAGTTTCATTATTCTTTTGCAAGAGGAACGATTTTTGGAGTTGAGGAGGAGTTGAGCATTTGATGACTGTGCAGTTTTGAGAGAGGAGGACACAGTCTCTTTGGGTAGGAGCTCCGGATTGGGTTTATGTGGAGGATTTGAGATATGAGATTGAGTAAGGGATTAACCCTTGCATATTGGAGGATTTTGGTAGAGTTTCGGGCAGTGTTTTGGAGGTTTCTATTCAGTGGTAGCGCAGAGTCTTGAGGGACAGTGTAGATCCTCAAGGGGGTGATTTTTGGGGGTCAGCTATTTTAGGAAAGCTTTCTGGGATTTTCTGGGTTTATTGAGCAGAGGCTGATTCCAAAGTTTCAACATTTTCTGAGGAGGGGAACAACCCCAAATCCCCATTTGATTCCAGCAGTAGCAACAGCACAACAGTTCTCTGGCAACTTGGATGCAGTTCAGAGAGAGACCATTTCATTACCATTTTGAGTGTATTTCTTCACTTGCCTTGTGCAAGTCAAGATGCTATCTTCATGATCACCTCATGTACTCTTTCCATTACTCAGTATAATAAAATGGCTTAGCATTTCTCTCTGCATTTCTTGAGTATATGCTTATATTCCATGTATACATTATTGTATGTTGCACTACTGTTATTTTTATCTCTTTGAGCTTCCCGGCTACTATATCACTTGTGTGTTATTTGGTTGGAGTTTTTTTAGGTTTGAGGGACATCCATGAAAGGGGATATTACATTTGATCTTTGGTAATCACAGCTGGAGGCTTTTGATATTCTTCTTCCATAACATCTCATATATAAGCTCCAAGTGATTGAATGTAGGTCGTCATCCTTACTTTCCATAACACATAGTTTGTTCCATTTAATATTAATTCCCTATTGGTAAATCATCCTTCCTAGTTTTCCATGGTATTTTTTCTTTCTTCCAGCTATTAAACTGATTTGAAGTAACTTGGCTTTGATACCAATTGTTGGAAACCAGGACAATACAAAGAGGGGGGAGGGGCGGGGGTGCTGAATCAGTGTTATAGGAATTTTACCAAATTAAAATTTTATTTCACTTATGCAATGATAGTAGGACACCATAAACAATTCATTGACATGAACATGACATAAAATGATTTCACTAACACATAAGGAAAAAAAAAACTTCAAAAATGCTCTTCAGTTAGTTCACAAGGCAAGCTACAACTTCTTGTTACAATTCTCTCATTACAACCAATAGGAATATACAACTCCTTGATTTATCAACTACAAATAAAGGGAGTATCAACCTCTAAATATTTACCAGCACCCAGGGGAAGGAGCATAAACCCCTGATCTGCAAGCTACAACTTGCTTGACACTCACTGATTCATCCTTCATCCATTTTCATACTAGAACCATGAATGCCATCTTTTCCTTAAAAAAAAAACAATTTCTTCTCTATCACCAATACTTTCAACAACCTCTGACTACTTAAAACACCAACAACTTCACCTCAACTCACTCACAATAAATTTGCACATAAAAATCTTATCTAAAACCTGCGTGCTCAAGCCTTCTTATAAAGAATTTTGGATTTGATATTTTTGGCTTCAATGCTTTTCTTGTGTTCTTGCATGAATCCTTATTTTTTACTTTCTCTTGTTTAAATAGTGTATCTGGATCTGTTCTCCAAGTGATCAAACCTTAAACAAATGTTTCTACAGTTTAAACTGATTTATTTTTCTTATTTTAGGTATTTTGTCCTTTTAACAGGTTTTAGATGTGGTTTAATCAACAATTTTAACTTTATTTTATTGTTATTTTTGGCAAAACTACCAAATGTCAAAAGTTGCTGACTCATTCCACTAAAGCCCAGAGGATTTAATAAAACATTCCCAAATTTTTTTCCGACTCATCATGTCCATGCTTGTTCCCAATGAAGTTAACCATAGGCCCAAAGCCTTTTTAATATGCCACTGCCAAATTGTGCTACCAAATTAAATTCCACAAAACTTTTTAATTTTATTAAAAACATTGCCGAAACTCCCAAATTTGAATTTAGCTCCTTTCGTGCTAGCACCTCTCTACTTTCCCTCTATAGGACCAGGTGCATTGACCTTTATTGGGCTTTTAGGCAATAAACCTCTTATTAAGCCCGTGAGGTCATATTTCCCTTTATAAACTCCCACGTCCTTGGTTCTATGTTGCATGTATCCTCATGTTAGCACTTAGCCCATAGCTCTCTATCCCGACGTTATGTTTCTGCCTCCATTACAAACTTCGGGGCTCCTCTTAGTGGGATTAGCTATAAGCGAGGACTGCCTTACCTCAATCTCATTGGCTCCTGACTACCTACTGTCAGTCTTGATGGGTCCCAACACCTGTTGCTCAATGATTTTGCTTTGTGCACCTTAAAAATGTTTTGAGCTCATACCTGCAGGATGAGTTATGCTATGGGGTCCTTTGTTGTACATGTGGGCCAATAACTGCACACCCCAGTTGCGTTCTCTCTGACACTGCCCATGCCATCACGTGAATAGTCAGCCTACCTATTTCTATAAGTGCTTCGCTTATTTCTTCCGGGAAATGACCAGTGGGATGACGTCATGTTGAAATCACGTGTGCCACGTGTCATTGAGAAATGGGCCATTTGGGTACCCAAAAACATTGAATCTACCTGCTACATGTCATTCTCTAATTGGACTTATCCTACTGTCATCATTCTCTATCATATAGGACAATCAAATTCTACCATTTGTCCCATTGTCAAAGAGGAGAGAGAAGGGTCTTGAGGCTGGTTTTTCACAATATTTCCTTTGAATTAAGTATTGGGGGTTTTCACAGTGCATTATATTAGATATAATTTTTTGGGATTCAACCGCGTTAAGTAAGTCATTCATCTATGACCATTTCCATGAGAGGTAGTCGTAACTGACTAATTTCTCGTGATTTTTTAATAGTTCACTTAGCACTCATTGCATTAGGTGATGCTCGCAAGGGTGAAGAAGTGGGATTGAAACTAGTGAAATAAATCACAAAGCGTCAATCATCACTTCCAAGGCTTACACCCGGTAACCAGGACTTCCCGAGAGGTCACCCATCCTAGATCGCCTCTGACTTAAGCATGCTTAACTGTTGAGTTTTCCCCACAATCAAGCCCACTTAGCTTTCTACCCTATTTTCAAAACCTTAGCAAGTATTGTGCCTCATGAACCATTCAAGTAGATTTCCCTTCTCTCTTTTGAATTAATTATTGGGGGTTTTTGCAGTGCTTTATATTGGATATCATTTTTTGGATTCAACTGCGTTAAGTAAGTCCTTCATCTATGACCATTTCCATGAGAGGTAGTCATAACTGACTAATTTCTCATGATTTTTGAATAGTCCACTTAGCACTCATTGCATCGGGTGATGCTCACAGAGGTGAAGAAGTGGGATTGAAACTAGTGAAATAAATCACAAAGTGTCAATCATCACTTCTGAGGGTTGAACCCTATAACCAGGACTTCTTGGGAGGTCACCCATCCCAGATCGCCTTTGGCTCAAATGCGCTTAACTGTGGAGTTTTCCCCACAATCAAAAGCTGTTGCAATATAATTTGAGTTTCATTTATTTCTCTCCACTATTAGCATGAATGATGAACATTCACATTCTTGTGATTTTCTTATTTTCTATGTTAATTCATTTCCGTAAAGCTAACTTGCAGGTGTTGATGGAAACTGTTAGCTTCTTGCTGCAGTAGGTATTCATTTTTCATGATTGGCACTTCACAGGCCAAATATGTCGTACTTTGCTTGCTGTAATGCTCCATATTTGCTCAAACAGTCTCCAAATGACAAAGGCTACTTCAAGTTCATCAATTGCCTTCAAATTTTGTAAAGTTATCCCGGTATCGCTACTTTTAATTAAAGGGAGGTCCAAACAGTTTAATCTTGGTCTCCCTAGGTTTAAATTTCCTGTTTTAGAATATAGAGATTGTAAATTTGTCCAAACAGTTTAATCTTGGTAGATTCTTAGATAGGTAGAGAAACAGACGAGCCCAACAGCGTAATCTGGGCTCCGGAAGAAATAAGGGTAGTATGTAGATAGGAAAGCATCAAAAGAAAATGAGTGACGGGTTTGCAAGTCTAAGTGCACCCCCAAACAAAAGAAGAAAAAATGCTAGGCAAGTAGGCTGGGTAGGTAGTTCTGAGGCTGTTAATTGCTGACAAGTTCCAGGTTTTCAGGTATCATATCATGCAGAACATAATCAACAAAGATTTGTAAGCAAAAAGGCTCAAAAGAGGTATAACTGACTCCCCTCTCTGTTTTCCCCAATCATTAACTAACTTCCCCAAAAGAGGTCAAGATCTGCTTGACACCTCTTAAGTTCCACCATCTTCATAACTCTGGCTTGAGTAAAGATCTACTTTACTCAAAGTTGTTCCATATTTTCTCCCGAAGTATGGTCCTACCCCCTTGTAACAGCTTAAGCTCTCCCGAACTTAGCGCTTTCTTACCACCTCCATATTAACCACTAACATTATTATTTAGCTCCCTATTCTTCCCGTCCCCTTATTAATATTAAGTAAAATCCCCCTATGTAATATCCTTCCCCCTGGTTGAAAAATTACCATAAGAACTCCCGGGAATTGTTCAGTTTATCAGAAACTCAGCAAGAACCCCGACCTCCAAAACCACCTTCCAGATACGATGGACTCCTTCCAAAGTATAAAATCTCTCCGAGGTAATCGGACCCCTTCCAAAACCTCAAATTCCCTTCACACCCACTTACTTGCTTTTTCCTCCTCAAAGCCGTTTTCGCATCGCAACCTCGCACTCTCATATTCATGCAAATCATCGCCCATCCGTCCCCCGCCGATGCGATATTGCGATATCGATGATCGGCGATCACAAACGCCGAGTGTCCAATCCATTCACCTCTCCGTCTCCGCCGATGCGATATCGCGATATCGCTGATCGACAGTCGCAAGCGGCAAATGTCCAACCCCATTATCCCCCTCGTTCCCCGTTGACGCGATATTGTGATATCGCATCAGAGCTTCTTCACTGCAGTACATCCAATACCTCACCACGTCGCTCTGTACCAGGGACCCACAGCTGACGTCATCTGCCGTACAGCCGATGCCATGCTTACGTCAGTAGCCAGAAAAGCTGAAAAAGCTTTGCGCAGGGAGAAAAATCGCACTTCGGAGCTCCAGATCAAGAAACGGAGGCAATTTCCGATGCGCGATTAGCGCGAAGTGCTAATCGCGCATCGCTACAGGAAATAGGCCATTTCAAGGAATCTTCAGGGAATCTTCTGATTGTTGAGCCCATTGCGCGCCGAAAGAGCTCGAAAATCGCCCGATCGTGCCAAAGAATCCAGTTTGAAGATAGCAGCAGATCAGTCACAGAGTTCAAAGTGTATCAGATCAAATCAGCAAGCATCAAGCGTGTCAAAGAGTATCAGTTGACGGCGGAAGCCATCAATGTAGCAGCAAAGTGTATCAGAGAATATCTTGAGCAGCGGCCTGAAGCAAGAGAAAATTGAATATCTTCCAGCAGATTCACAGAAGGAGAGCGAAACCACTTGAAGCTCTCAAATCATAATTATTGCACATTCAATTCACACCAAAGTCGAACTGCAACCCCGAAGCACAATCACTCCAGCAGCACCACATCTGGTCTCCAAGGGCCACATCGTCACCTGTTCCGATCCAGCTGCCCCCAGCGCAGCCAAAAAGATTTACTTGCATTTAATTCCAGCAAAATTTAGATTTTTGAAGAGTTCTAAGCAAACCTATCAAGGTCACTTGTAATGATGTCTTTCCGATATTTTGTTTATAAATACCACCCTAAGCAATGTTGTGAGGGGTTGGTTGGTTGGTAGTAGTTGTTGGTCAGTCTTCTTTCCAACATTTTCTCTGAACAGAGACTCGCACTGTAACTGTCATAATTTCCATAATCAAAGATTGCTGAAAGCATGGATTGCGAAACAACTTGATGTTTTCTCTTGGCCAAGGAATGATCACGAAATTCCTGTGTCTCTACATGATCCAATAAGTGTTCTTCTCCCCTGTTTTATTTTATGTTTTTATCATCTTTCTGCCTTTTCTAAAATTGGCAGGAAAAAGATAAGTTAAGATTGTTCCAATACACCTTAAGTTCAATTTCTGCGTTTTTCAATGTTTTCTCAGAAACAGTTATGAGCTTGTATTCTTAAATGATCTGGTTTACCCTGTTTCTTTCACATATGAGTGCATGTCTTAGGAATTCTTAACTGCTCTGGGATCCCACTCATCCACTTCTCCTCTGTGTCAGCATGATGGAATGATTCTCTTTTGCCTTTCATCCCTGATGTTCATTCCGTACTTTCAGCAGACCGTGTATTGTATCCTGTGTGGCTATCCCGCTCCGTATCCCCTTTTGACCAAGAAAACGCTCGCATGCCTCAAACTATGACTCCATGCCCAATGGTTCGAAATTGATCACACCTTACTGTGCCTCTTTGTTCAAGAATCCTACCTTCTTTCCAATCACAGTCAACATTCCCTTGAAGTCAGAAAGCTAGCCTAAAATCATCAACTGAGGTTGAATCAAAAGGAGAGAGCCCTCTCCGATTGTAGGTGGGCTAGAACCTGCAATCAGAAGATTGGTTTGTGGTTACCTCGGCCGTATCCCTACTAGGAGCCTAGGGACAACCTGAGAGATAATAGTATCCTTATTATTTATGCTGCTTATATGATGGTTATGAGTATGTTTTATGAAAATGATGATGTATGGATCTCATCATGTTTTGATTTTTAAATGAATGAAAAATTAATATACGACCTAATAGATGATAATGCATCTAATGTGATATGGAATCAATGGTTTTTAATGATTCTCAAATAAGTATGGGACCCCTATGCTCAAATATGTTGTTATGACCTGTAGAATGCATATTTGTTACATGTTTGAAAAAATGCTTGTCATGTCTAGTAGGGATCCAATCAAGTCTTTATTCAAGTATGTGGATTATTATCATTGTTTTGATGTTACTTATCATTTCTGGAAGTTTCATGAAGATCTGGGCAGTGGCCTGAGTCATGGCCCCGAAACATTGACACAAAATCTAGGGCCATAGGCTTAGAACTAGCTTAAAATGTCCCTAGTCGTTGGGATTCCCTTGTTGTGCGAGCAACCGAAGGGTCCTTATCACATGCATATGCATCTCATGGGAGTGAATATGGCTCTAGGTTAGTAAAGTGTCAAGTTACCTCAGGGGTTGGTCACCTACAAGGGTTGGTTGGCTCGTGAAGGTTCTATAACATGTGTAGAAGGTCAAATTAGTAGTGTCTTATCAGTTTCACTACCTTAATTATACATGGCGAGTTGAGTTAGATCATAGTATCCTCTCATCACATGTTTATCCCAGTGGACTGGTTAACTTGGGTAAATGTGGGAGGAGGGTGTTATACTTCTGTCTAAAGCATGCTTTACCTTGAAGATCCATATCGAACCCACAATTGATTTATCTGTTGGTCTTGGGACCACTTCCCAAACACTACTCTTTATAATGGATTCATACTCTTCCACCATTACGTCAACCCATATAGGTTTCTCTATTTCTTCCTCAAAAGCGAATGGCTCAGTCTCTACTAGCTTAGTCATTAGATCCATGTAGCCAGTGTATCTCTCATGTGACCTCTTTCTCGTGTGCAAATTTGAAGGAGATCCCACATTCTCCCTCGTATCCTGCACAAGTATATCAACTTCCTTGGTTCTTTTTCTGCCTTCTTTGGATGGTTATCCATTAGTGGATGTCTCCACTCTCTACTCCTCAATTTTTTCTTGTTACACAACTATATGAGGCACCTCGTTTAGAGAAAAAATATCCTCTTCTGGTGGGGTCTAAAGCCCCCTCTCAAGAGTGAACTGCATCGTTTTCTCCTCATCAAACTTTACTCCCCTCACACAACTATCCTTCTCACAGAAGGCAAGTATACATGGTAGTTGTGAAGAGCTTTTTTATAACCCGCAAATACCCCCAACTCTTTTGTTGGCTCAAACTTCTTCCTTGATTATTTGGAAACATTGTAGTAAAAAGAGACTCCAAAAATCGTGAAGTACGACACATCCAACTTTCTCCCCGAGAAGGCCTCCTCTAGAGTAATCATACCAAGAATCCAATGATTATACTGGTTCTGTAAATAGACTACTGTGTCGCATGCCTCAACCCGAAAATGCATAAGTATGGTTATTTCTCTTAGCCACCAAATTCTTATGTGGGTTGTGGAGTGTTATCAGCTCTCTTTGAATACCTTATTTCACACATAAATTCTTGAATTCACTTGAAACATACTCACCTCCATTATCGCTCCTCAGATCCTTCGCCTTCTTTCTATTTTAGTTGTCAACCAATGCCTTCAATTCTATGAACTTGGAGAATGTGTCATCTTTCTTTTGCATGAAGAAAATCCAACACTTGAGAATTCATCTATAAAAATGACAAAATATTTATGCGTGGCAGTGGAGGCAGTCAAGAAAGGTCCACAAACATTAGAGTGGATCCTTTCCAAGGTTGCATGTGCTTTGCTGTCCTCATCATGGAATGTGGATTTTGCATACTTCGCCAATATACATCCTTTGTATACATCTTTTTGCTCAAGTTCTCATCTAGGGAGGCCAGTGGTTATTTTCTGCATAATATTCATGACGCCATGATGAAAATGGTCAAGGCTTCTTTGCCAAAGTTCAGTGACTTTGTGGCTCTACATATTCTCTGCCTTACTACTTAATGAAACAAAAACTTCCACATTTAGCCTATATAGGTTCTTCATAGGAACCTCAATTTTACATACCTTTGTCATGGTTATGTGCCTCAGGAATTATTTCCCTTTGATGAAGATCATATCATAACCACAATATTCCAAAAATACAACATAGAGGAGATTTTTATTTAGGCCTAAAACAAACATGACATCCTTGAGTCTAAGAGCGGATCCTAACTCCCTTTGAAGGGTGACTATAAAAATCTCGGTTGTGCTTTACCTTTTTTTGTTCCCCACCTCGATGTGTATCTAGATATATTTCTCCTCTAGGTCACTAAAAAACTCTTTACACCCTATCATGTGGAACGATACACCTAAGTCCCAGTACAACATGTTCCCCATCAATTTTATGGCCATGCATGTGATAAGGGTGAATTCAAGCTTAAAATGTGAAGCCAAAGTTGCACCTGCTCCTCCTCCCGAGTTATTCTTGATCGAATTTTGTGTGGACACTTCATGGAATATTGCACGAATTCATGAAAAATGAAGCATTTAATTTTGGACAAATCTTTCTTCTTTCCCCTTGGATGGATTTTGGTTTGGTTTTAGATTTACTTCCTTTTCCCTTCTTTCCCTTTCAAACTAATGAATTTTTTTTTCATCCTCTCCCTTCAATGAACTGCAATCTCTCGTATTCATCCTTATCTCCTCTTATACCAAATTAGACCACAAGGATTCCCAATTCCATAATTTCTCCCTCATGTTCACCAAGTCTTGGTAGGTCTACTAGACTTTTGGAAGGACTATAAGAGATAGGCTTACAAGATCATCTTCTCCAACATTAAGACCAACCCCACCAAGTTCATCACGAACTTGTGTAAATTTGCTTCGATACTACAGGATAGTCTCGTTCTTTTGCATCTTGATATTTTGGTGTTTCTCCTTGAGTGCCTGTTTCATATGGTCACTATATTCTTCAATAATTATGTCAATGCTTTCCACATTGAGAAAGGAGTTTCTTTCTGATGGATATTTGAGACAATGTGATCCCATACTTCCTCCAATGTTATTCTCCTCTCCTGGGCTACATCTTTCTTCCATCGGGCTAGGTTGTGTGCATTCGATGCCTATGGTTTTGCAATATATGTCTTGACATATTGTGGAAACACATTTTCATCCAATACCGCATCCATGGGATACTTCCATCCAATTAAATTCAATCTTCCTTCCAAGGCATACTCTAATCAAAGCCCATTGAAGTTCCTATTCCCAACTCTAAAGAGATCCTACTACACTAACCTGTAAATTTGATCCTCCTGAGAAACAACTTCAAAATTATTGTTCTAATGTGAATCCTTCTCTAACACCATGTACAAATTATGGTGTATAATTTCAACCACTAGTGAAATTTTATTCTATATCATAAGACACAATCCTACTCTATTGATCTATAGAATTCAATTCACAATTTAGAATAATAGTCTGAGACATGCGCTAAGAAATAACACACATGCACACTATTTTTCTAGGGGAAAGTAACTGCTAAAAGCTCCTTATGCCTACTTTCATTAAATCATATGAAGTATTACAATTTATTTCTCAATCTGAGCCCAACCTACAAGTGAATAACCTATCTCTCTTCTCACTTATAAGCTTTGACCCAGAATTAGCCAATTTTTTCCTCTACTTAAGCCCCTGGTTCCTTGAATAATTCCTAATGAAATTAGGACCCTATTATTTAATTTATGCCTCTAATTGAAGCCCTATTTACTCACATAATTCCTAAGGAAATTAGGCCCATATTATTTAGGAAATTCCTGGAAAATGATTGTGCAATTCCAAAGGTTTATCATTTGATTGCATGCAAAATTTGTGCACTCAATACTAGTTCACAACTAATGTTACATTTTCTTGGAATCTCCACCATACTTGGGGAAATCAAATTCTCTGCATGGGCTGGCTATTTTGGGGTGATTAATCATTTAACTGGATGATCATTGAGTTAGACTAAAGTTGCATTACACAACTGACCATCCACTAGTTCCTCCAACTGTTAGACCTAATTTAACTGAACTCAACTATATATAATTGAACTAGATTACTAAAATTCAGCAATCATACATGCTTAACTGAACTCCAAGCCATGTAACTCAAATTTATTGAGCTAACTGAGTGACAAGAGACATGTCACACAAGTTAACAACGTCCAAATTTTCTAATGGTGTGGAAATTCAAATTTTCTCAATTTGACCAAGGCAAAATCAAATTGATACTTTCTTGTTGCACTTATCAATGGTTACTTTAGTTTTGTTGTATAGTTGTTAACAACATAGATGGGGAAATATGAATCACTATGGGGCTTGTTGGAGAGGTGTTAACCACCTAAATAGTGGAATGCAAACCCCTATGGTGCTCGCTAAGAAAATATACCTTACGGAGCACCTCGATAGTTGACTCCACCTCTTGAGTGTTTGACTAAGCTATTTGTGTGACTTCTCTTATGCAAGAATTTCCTCACTCCAGATCCAAATTTGGAGTAGTCAGCGTAAAAAGAGATTACAGTGAACTGCCCTAGAATTAGCTGGAGAGTGGAAGTCCCTTCTTCAATTTCTAGCCATTCTAACTCACACATATAAGTAAAATGATTCAAACATATTTGGAATATGGATTATGATAGTGCTTGTTATGTTGTTGATTGTTTTATAGTCTTGTATTTTTCATGAAAGAATTCTTGAAATAATTAAAAGTCATGGTTGTCAAAGAAGTCATATACTTTTATTGGTATGAATTTCTTGATCTATGTGGTTACTACAATATTTACAAATTTCGTGTTATCTTATATGCTTATGACTAATTGTCTGAAGTTCACTCAGGATTAACCAATTATCATATAAATTGTCATTTATATCAAATGTTGGAATTGGGAATTCCACGCCCATACTCAGTATTATATGTTAACTTACATTATGTGAGTTTATTTGTATTTAATGTGTAAAATGAATATTTCGTTACTGTTGTGATTGCGAAATGTAAGCATATTTAATATACTAAAATTCATTATTTTAAAACATGGTATTTAGCCTTTTGAATGGTTATGAAAACATCTATGTATTTTCAAAGGTGAATGAATGAGTACTATCTCATTGAAGAAGTTATCTAACTAGCAATAGACAATACCATTTGATTTCCTTGAGCAACTTACTTCATAAAGTGTTGAATTTGGAGACTGGTCTTTTGAGCCATGTCTTTCTCTTATCTTGTATTTGATGTAATTTGGCCTTGTTGGTGCCCCTTTTTCTCACTCTAGGCTTGACATTTTATTCTTGAGTACCTTTAATTAGGAATTGACCTTTAACATTAGGAAAGTTGTCATTCTATCAATGCTCTCTAGCTTAAGAAATTTTATTAAATTCCGCTTGTTTGCCTTCTTCTTCGAATGTCATAAAAACGCGATTTTCTGAGCATCCGCAGGCGTCAAGGGCCAATATCGTATTGTGCAAGAAGGATCCCATCTGGATTTGATACCTCATCAAATTCATTTTTGATTACAATGATCTGACCATCTAATGGTGGCAAGGGTCATAATTATAGTGTGTTGACTATATACAATCCCAGTCGAATCTCTAATCGAATGCCTTTTCAAGTTCAGTGATGTAAGCATTCAATGGTGCAAGTGGCATAACCACCCTATGTAGGATAAATCCCATCCGGTCTAGATCCCTCTATCAATGTACCTTTGTATCTACTAATTCAGGGGTCTGATGATGGCAAGGGACAACACTCCTGTCTGGAGGTTAGATCACACTAGGGCCTAACTTCCCCATTTAAATACTATTTCATTCGGGAACTATGGGTCTCGAGTTAATGAAGATGACATACCTACGAGAAGGTGTGAATGTGTTTGGGACTCAATTAATCTCAGCTTAGTGTTGGATATACGGGTGGAAAACTGTGCACACCCTTGTGGAGGCCCATATGAGTGCTTAGTTGGATTACATTTGCATAAGACTTGGATCCATAGATTTGAAGGTCTCTTGGTGGTGAGATCCATTACAATGTTGAGATACTTGATATCTTGTGTGTTCCATATAATAGAAAGTGCCACAAAATAGCATGGGTTAGGACCTAGTGGGCCCCATATTATGCTCATGTGGTTGTGACATGTGGGCTAGATAGGGCGACCGGTATTCCATGTGGTAAAAGAATGATGATTTCGACTCTACATAATGTTGATATGGAAGTACCATGTGAGTAAGACGAGAACCACATGGATGTCACGTGCGAAAATAATACTGACATTGCCTTATATGATTGGATAAACTTTAGATGGGCATATCACTCAATTCGAGAATTAGATTGAGCTAGAATTTATAGCGTCATAAAGCTCTCAATAAGCATAACGTGATGGTGGGATTTCCTTTGAGATTTGATGAATTTTATAGGAATAATATCTTTTAGCTCCGTCTTCATAACAACCTTTGGAGATCATTTCAAATCAACAAGTATCGCATCCATCAACTAAAGATAGGGTAGGGGAGTGGAATGGTTTGTTACACCTTCTATAGTCTTAGGTTCCACGTGAGTTATCCGACAATACTTGTTTTTGGGAGGATCCGTATCAAAGAAAAATGGGCTTTATTTTCTTGGGATAAGCTATGTAAACCCAAGATGGGTTGGGAGGTGGGGGAGGGATGTGAATGGATTTTATGGAACCAACCATGCTAATGACCATTTAGAACCTACTATATGGAAACTAGTCTGAAAAGGGATGCACATCCTCCAATAACATTGCTTCTTGGAAATTCAGAATGAAATATCAACCTTTTTCTAGGATGACTCATGCTAATAGGAAACTAATCTACAATAGAAGCAAGGGATAAATTATCTACTTCAACATATGATCAATCAGGGGTATATTAAAGTAGTTAATTATTGGGAAGTAGTGGACAATTTCTAATACTAGAGATATTGTCTTACCTCATAAGAATGGACACCAAAGCCAAATGAGCAAACTCGGACAACCTTCTCGCATGAAGTAAAACGACAGCTATATTTTGATCTCTATCTAACCTGGTAGGATTTTATGAGGCTAGAAGACCTCAGGCTCTTTCACCCTTAACTAATCCTATGAAATAGAAGTGACCTTTGAAGATCTTCCAAAGGAACCCATATGGAAAGAAATCTAAAAAACACTTGTGGCCAAAAGTTTATTTGACTTTTCTTTGAGCTAAAATTCAAAGAAATCTAGAAAACACTTTTGGCCAAAGGTTTCTTTCTTCCTTTGAATTTTAGCTCAAAGAAAAGTCCTCACACGGGACAACCTCTATAAATTCAATTATGAGGGCCCTTCCATTTCAATTTATGTAGACAAGATGTTGAAATTATGAACATATGTTCCTTAAATGTACTTACTCAAAACATATATAGACAACCTTAGAAAGTTTCATGTTCCAATGTATCAGAGCAATAACCAATGTGCCCATCTTGATCAAGGATTCACGATTACATTTATACCAAAATCCTATTCTTCGTTGCATTTGAACATTGTTGCTAAGTTTTATCATTAGGGTTATCTAGAAAGAATGTAGAAACCATATATTTTATAATACTTCCATGACTCGCGAAGCTCATTTTACCCTCATTAGATCAAATCTCTTAGAATCATTTGCAACCCAAGCACTAAACTTATATGATGGGTTTTCTTATACACAAAAAACTACCATTCTAGGTGAATGATATATCCAACTTGGTACCCTCCCCTCTTCCTATAATGAGTGCCTCGTCTTTGCATCTCCCACCACCTGAATTCACTAAATTTAACTTTGATGGAGCTTCGAAAGGGTAACTAGGCCCTGGTGGAGTGGGGAAACATTTTAGAGACCATCACAACACTATTCCTTACATACTTTTTGGGTCATTAGGGCTCATCAACAACTCAATGTCATGGACCTAAAAACCTTGGAGGAATTCCTATGTATTGCATGCTCTCTGGGATTTTCCAAGTTGATCATAGAATGAGATTCCCAATTGATCATCAATATGAAAAGTAAGATCCTTCGATGATACCCATCCATGTAAATTATCACATAGCTAGTGTTTATCCAACACTTTGGAAAAGGTTGTGGATCTCTTGTTTCTCACTAAAGTCATCATCTCCATTTTTGAGCAGTAGACAGGGAAGAATCTGTCTGAACTTCTCACTAACAAAGGAGACAAAAATTAAGGCACATCAATCTCCATGAAATGGAATTCAATCCATGAATCTTCCCTAAAACAAAGCTATATAAACAAAGCACAATAATTCCTCCATTGATTGGATGAGGTGAGGTGTGCTAGCCACATCCGAGGAGGCATTATCATCGTCAAACCCATTAATATAGGGGGTGGACATGGAAACACCTCACTCCCTTGACTAAACTTCAGACCATCACTTCAATCTTATGGAAACTACACCATTACTCCATGTCCACCCTATCGTGAATGGACATGAAAGCACATTCAATGCTCCATTCCTCTTAGGGGACTTAGTATCGAGATCATTTTTACTCCTCGTCCTCACTAGTTTCATGTCACATGCGATGAATAGCTCATGAAGCATGTTTTTCCTTTTGTAGTGGAAAATATTTATAGCTATGAAGAAAAAAAAATTCAATCACAAGAATTGGGGATCTCCTTATTATTTACGATCTCCATCTAACAAATTTGAGCTTGTGCTACAACTTGTGACGTCAGCCAACATTTTGAGCTTCATGTATATATTCATTGTATACTTTAGTTATTTTTTATTTCTAATTTTGGTCACTCGTCTTTGTTAGTTGTATTGATGTCCTTTAAGGAATTCATAGTCCCTCTACAACTATTGGTTCTCCCCTTCCTCTCTGTTCACCCTCCTCTCTTATTTTTGGATCTCATGGTACTAGGCCTCAATCTCTATATGCCTAGTTTTCCTTGTAGAGTTGTAATCATCTCTACATCTCTCTCTCCAACTCTCTTCATAACCCTCCCATCCCTTTATCTATTCTCTCTTGTCTTTGGCCTCTTCTCCTCTTGAAAAGCCCTCATATTCCTCGACTTCCACTAAGATTACTCCTACTCCCCCTTTCATCTCTATTCTCTCCACTAAGTATGTAATTCAATGCCTCATTAATGTTCTTTTGCCAAGAGGGGGGTTTCCTACTAGAGGGAATGGGTGCTTTTAGAGCGAGTAGAGAGTAGGAAACTCAAATGTGAAGTTTTGGGCTAATACTCCTCCCTAGATTTAGGAAGTGATTGCAACCGAAAAATGAGAGATATAGGATGAGTGTGAATGTTGGACAAAATATATGTGATATAAGTAATGGAAAAGTGGGTCCCTCACACAGTTCAGTCAAGTGGCACTTGACTATTTCAATTACTATATGTATACTATGGAACTTTATTGGCATCTCATAGCCTTGATGAATAGAGTTTTAATAGATTAAAGTGAAGGTTATGAGGAAATTTTCCTCTAATTCGATGAACTCCATGTGGTCTCATGACCCATGGACTATACGCAACAAAATCGAGGCTCACCTGCATTGCGATGGGTTGCTCAACAAAGAATGCCAAGGACCTTATCCTCATTAAGGCCTCAATGTAACGCACTCTTGGTTAGCTAGTTTTTTGTATGAAAAGTTTAATTTTTTAAGTTCAATGACGAAAAATGGCCCTTGTGGCCCCATCTATGCAAATCGTTTCGTTTTGTTTTGGCCTAAACTTGGCACTCTTAATTTAGTCTTTTCGGAAAGTACCATTTTAAGTTTTGTTTGGCTTTGCTTAGTAGCAAACTAACATAGAACTATAAAATTTTAATCGAAATATTATTTTCGAAAATTGCCAATTAACATTAAAAAGCATTATATTTATCCATTTTTTAACACATTAGGGAAACGCAACACTAGTATGATAAATTTAATTTTAATATAAACTTTTAATTCTCTTCAAAAAGATAATTAAAAAAATAATAAAAAGTTAGCCTAATTTTACTAAATTAATCTAGATATTTGTTTTAACTCAGCATCTACAAAGCAAAGAGGGGTCAAATATCTTTTTACTAAAGAGATTTGTATGTCAAGAGATTTTCACCAAAACAGCTTTGTGTGAAGAGATTTGATCTCTCTCTACTTTGATAGATTGGGATTGGGAGTTAAGAGTAAAAAAAAAATGAAACATCTTTTCACTTCAATAGATATTTGTATGTCAAGAAATTTGATCCATCTTGACAGTTAGTAAATCCTGATTTAAATAAATCTCGACTAATTTAAGCATGGAATAAAATTGAAATAGTTATTAATTTTATATTTTTTTATTTTCCTAAATAAAAAATTAAATATAACTATAACTATATTTAATGATTTAAAATGGATTAATATATATTTGAACGTATGCGGCCTCTAGTCGACAGTGATTTCAACCTTTGCGGTTTGTGATCTGAACCTCTGCTGTCGGCACTGATCTGAATCTCTGTGGCCTCTGGTGATATCAACCTATCCAGTGACTTGAACGCATAGTTACCAACTTCGGCCGTACCGGCAAATTTTTTTCGGAAATTCGCTGATTCGGTTCGGTACGGCCAATAATTCGCCAGTTTCCAATTCGGTACGTGTCAAGGGTGAATGATTCAGGTCAAAGCTTTCTATCAGTTATGTACAGTGTCCACTTTGCTGCTTCTGCTATGTACAACAATGAAGCTAGGGCTCTGTGTAACCATGGATAAGAATGGATAAGAATGTTGACAAATCCCTTTTTTATAATAAAATTATAAAGTAAATCGAGTTTTTTAATTATCTATGGAAATTTGAGAATTGAAATTTTATAAAAATAATGCAGCCATTTTTAATCTTTTTTTAGTTTTTAAAATATTTTTATACGGACACTTTTTTATATGAGGATTAACTAGAAAAATAAACAATAATTTTTTATTAAAAACAGAATAAAAAACAATAACACTTATATTACTAAAAAACAATTTCTATTAAATTTCTCTATAAAATGCTAAATATTGTTAACAATTTCTATTAAATTTCTCTATAAAATGCTAAATATTGTTAACAATTTAGTTAGAAAATTATCTATTTTAATCTTAGGTTGATTTTGGTATTTTATTATATATTATTTACAAATTGTTCTGGGACATAATATTGTATAATCCAAAACAAATTGCTGATATTAAAATGTAAAATTTTTATTTAATAATTAATTTTATTAAAAATGAATCAATATTGCCATTGACATTAAATAATATAAATAGATCCTATACATAGAGGCATCATGTGACTCAATTGCTTTAAATGAAAGGTGAGTTAGTAATTTCTATATAATTGCAACTGAAAAAATATAACATCTATGTTAACAAAAA